>JARQOC010000003.1:633426088-633654245 GCA_033576535.1 Allobates femoralis
TGGCCAAGTAGATTTTGATGCCGTGGACCCCTTACAGCGACCCGCCGTAAGGACAAACAAAGAGTCAGAACTCCGGAAGGAGGCAGTTCTGGACACATAAATGCGCACAGCCCTCACGAGATCCAGAGTGTGAAGGTCGCGCTCAACCTGGTGAACGGGAGCGGGACAAAATGATGGAAGCACAATCTCTTGGTTCAGGTGAAAAGTGGACACCACCTTAGGCAAGAATTCTGGCCGTGGGCGTAAGACCACCTTGTCTTGGTGAACCACCAGGAAGGGTGACTTGCACGACAGTGCAGCCAATTCTGAGACCCTTCTCAGAGACGTAATTGCCACCAAAAAGACCACTTTCTGGGATAGACGAGAGAGAGGAACTTCTCTCAGCGGTTCAAACGGCGGCTTCTGAAGTGCCGCCAGGACTATGTTGAGGTCCCAAGGGTCCAGTGGCCGTCTATATGGCGGAACCACTCGAGACACCCCCTGTAGGAATTGACGGACCTTCGGTAGAAGCGCCAAACGTCTGTCAAACAGCACAGACAGCGCCGACACCTGACCCTTCAGAGAGCTAAGGGATAAGCCCAGCTCCAAACCCGACTGAAGGAAAGCCAACAGCGTCGGAACCGACAAGGGCCAAGGTGACCGTCTACCAGAAGTACACCAGGCGAAAAAGATTTTCCACGTCCTGTGGTATATCTTCCGCGAAACAGGTTTCCTAGCCCGATTCATAGTGTCAACCACTGTAGAGGAGAAACCCCTGGATGTCAGCAGCCAGGCCTCAAGAGCCATGCAGTCAACCTGAGGGCCCTGGAATTGAGGTGGAAAAATGGGCCTTGCGCGAGAAGATCTGCGCGTTCTGGAAGAGCCCACCTGTGTCCGCCTGACAGCTGCCACAGGTCTGGGTACCAGGACCTCCTGGGCCAATCCGGAGCCACTAGAATGGCCACCTTGCACTCCGTCCTGATCTTCCACAAAACCTTGGGAATCAGAGCTAGAGGCGGGAACACATATGGCAGAAGAAATCTGGACCAACTCAGGATCAGAGCGTCCGCTCCCAGAGACTGAGGATCCCACGACCTCGCCATGTATTGCGGCACCTGATGATTCAGCCGTGAGGCCATCAGGTCCACATCCGGAGTGCCCCATCTGCTGCAGACGTCTCGGAAGACGTCCGGGTGAAGAGACCACTCTCCGGAGTCCATCCCCTGCCGGCTCAGATAGTTGGCCTCCCAGTTTTCGACTCCTGGGATGTGAACTGCGGAAATCAGGCAGTTGTTGTCCTCCGTCCAGGATAGGATGCGGTGGACTTCGGCCAGAGCCTGTGCACTCCTGGTTCCTCCCTGATGATTTATATATGCGACGGCCGTCGCATTGTCGGACTGAACCCGAATGGGTTGTCCTGAGAGGAATTTCTGAAACGCCAGGAGCGCCAGATAGATCGCCCTGATCTCCAGCACGTTGATCTGCAACGCCGATGTAAGGTTTTCAGTCTTTTTTGCTATATCTGTTATGTTTGCATTTAGTGTATTTTGTCGGCCATCTTGTTTCCTGTCATGTGTAATGACTTTTGCCCTCAACCAATATGGAGTTCTCAGCTTGTCGTTGGCCATCTTGTTTCCTGTCCTGTGCATTGACTCTTGCCCTCAAACAATATGGAGTCCTCAGCTTTGATGTCCCTGCCCTGTTTCTTGCCAATTGCCCTTTTAAACTACTTCAGCTGGTTAACCTGTGCTCCAGAATCAGGTCTGCAACCAGTTTGTGTCTTGCTCTCTGAAGCCTGGATTCACTCTGCCTGGAATCATCCTGTTTGCCAGCAACATCTGACAGGAAAGTAATGGACTCTGAATGACTTGTGCTATGCTTTAATGCTCTGATGTCCTTGGTTGTTTGCCTTGCACTCTGCAACTACATTTATGTTATCCTGTTGATGCACTAACTTGTATGAAGCAATACAAGAGCTGCTTAAGAAGCGTATGTCTCATGTGTCTCATTATACCCATGCATTAGACTCTATATAGACTGTATCATATATGACAGATTCTGGAGCCATAATAGAGTCTGCTGGGTCTAGGACAGTGCTGCATCTGCTGCCACCTGTATAGAGATTTCTGGATCTTTTGCCATTGGAGAGCTGCTGCAGACCGTGGATCTGAGATATCGATATATGTGATGATAGTGGTTGTGGCTTCTCACAACCTTTCCAGGTGAGCACATTCCCTTCTTTTAAGTCAGGAGTGTTACCACAGGTAAACACTATTGTGCTCCTTTTCTTCCTTTCCAGCCTCTCTGCCGTGCAGCTTCTGGGAATATGGAGGACCCCGTTAAACATCTGTGCGACGTGACGGATTCAATCCTTGCTGACCTACAGGCATTGAAGACCAGCTTTGCAAGCCTGCGGGATCGCAGTGATCATAATCTGCAGGTGTTCGGACAAACCACGCAGGACTTACGAACCCGGATTGAGGTTCTGGAGGGACGCGTCCACATCCCAACTTCAACCCCGGTTATTGGAATCCCCAAGCTACCACCATTCCGTTTTGGCGGTGAACGGGAAAAATTCGGCGGATTCATTAATCACTGCAAACTGTTTTTTGCGGCTCATGCGCCACAGTTCCTTACTGAGCGATCTAAAGTATTGACAATAATTATGCTACTCTCCAACAAAGCTCTCACATGGGCAAACCCCCTAATTGAGACTGATGATGACTGTCTAAATAATCTTGATGCTTTCATTTCAGCTATGGGGCAGGTATTCGATGATCCAAACCGCGGTGCTACAGCGGAATCAGCCATGTTAACTTTAAGCCAAGGTAAGCGCTCGGTAGCGGAGTATGCTTTGGATTTCCGGAGATGGGCTCTCGACACCACTTGGGATAGCTCTGCTAAGAAGTCGGTTTTCCGGAAAGGATTATCCTCTGTGATTAAGGACGAACTCGCTCGTGCCGACCCACCTACAGCATTAGGAGATTTTATCAACTACTGTATTCGGATCGATGCTCGGCTTACTGAACGCAGACAGGAGAGATGGTCGGAGATAAAGCGCACTAATCATTTATTTCCTCCCTCTCCAGCTAAGGAGTCCTTGAGCAGGATTATACGAGAACCCGAACCTGAGCCTATGCAGGTGGACTCTTTACAGAGACGGGTCAGTGATGCACGTAAGGAACATCGAGTAAAGGAAAATCTGTGTTTCTATTGCGGTAAGTCAGGACATTTCATTATAAACTGCCCCAGTCGTTCTCGTAAGACAACTGCAGCCATCATACACTGCGAGTGCTGTGAGAGGGGTTCTGTCAGGTCCGAACCACAGATCCCAGAGAGAGTAGAGGATACAGACATTGATTACTCAGACTTGAACTCTGTTATCTCTGAGCCGGATGCACGTGTTACTGCAGCAGTTTTTCAGGTTTTTTCAGCGGTTTCCCAGCTGAGTTGTAAGAACAACAATTCTCATTGCTTTATTCCCCTCAAGCTCAGGGTTCACTCTGTCTGGGTATCTACCTCCGCTATGATTGATTCAGGGGCAAGCGGCAATTTTATGGACATCTCCTTCGCTGAGAAACTTGGAGTACGTTCAGTAAAGAAGGCTACTCCTGTACAGATGGAGACCGTAGATGGCTCACTGTTAAACTCTGGACCAGTGGATCAGGAGACGGAGCCCTTAAAGGTCCTCATGGGTAATGACCATCAAGAGAGTCTGTCATTTATGCTCATCTCTTCTCCTCATTTCCCTATTATTCTAGGACTGCCGTGGCTGCAGGCTCAGAATCCTACGATTAACTGGGAAACTAAAGAACTGCACTTTCCAGAGAAACAGATAAGTCCAGAAGCTTCAGTCTGCTCCATTCCTAAAGGACCAACATCAGTCTCTGAGCTACCAGCCATATACCGTGAGTATGCTGACGTGTGTGACAAAAGGAACGCAGACCTGCTACCCCCTCACCGTCCATATGACTGTCCAATAGACCTGTTACCAGGTGCGGGAATACCTTTTGGCAAGATTTACTCTTTGGCAGGGCCTGAGCTAAAGGCTCTCAAAGACTATATAGACGAACATCTAGCCAAGGGCTTCATACGCCCCTCTTCATCTCCTGCTGGTGCACCAATCTTCTTTGTGAAGAAGAAAGATGGATCTCTTAGGCCCTGTATAGACTATCGGGAGCTCAATAAAATCACGATCAGAAACCGTTACCCACTACCGTTGATCCCTGAATTATTGGAGAGAGTACGGCATGCAAAACTCTTTACAAAGTTGGATCTCCGTGGGGCCTATAACTTGGTCCGCATTAGACCTGGGGATGAATGGAAGACAGCTTTCAGGTCACGCTACGGACACTTTGAATATCTAGTAATGCCGTTCGGTTTATGTAATGCTCCAGCAACTTTCCAACATTTGGTGAATGACGTTTTTAGGGACCTCCTGGATACATTCATTGTCATTTATTTGGATGATATTTTGATTTTTTCTAATTCCACAGAGGAGCATCACAGACATGTGAAGATGGTCTTAGAACGCCTTCGACAACACCATCTGTATATCAAACTGGAGAAGTGCGAATTCCATCGAACGGAGATCCAATTTCTGGGGTATGTAATGTCATCACGAGGAATTAGTATGGATGAGGGTAAGATCCAAGCCATTAAAGCCTGGCCGGTCCCCAAGAATGTGAAGGAGGTCCAGCGCTTTATAGGGTTTGCTAATTTCTACAGGCGTTTTATCAGGAACTTTTCTGAGGTTGTGTCTCCCATTACGCGGCTTACCCGCAAGAACTCTGCTTTTACCTGGACCCCCCAGGCTCAAGAAGCATTTTCCCGTTTGAAAGAGAAATTCACCACGGCACCTATTCTGGTGCATCCTAACCCTGAACTGGCCTTCATAATAGAGGTGGATGCCTCAGACAGTGCCATCGGAGCTATCCTCTCCCAGAGGACAGGTGAGAAAGAAGTCTTACATCCCTGTGCTTTCTTTTCCCGGCGGTTGTCTCCTGCAGAACGGAACTATGATGTGGGTAATAGAGAATTGTTGGCCATCATCGCAGCCTTCAAGGAATGGAGACACCACCTTCAGGGAGCTGCGCAGCAGATAATCGTGTTGACTGACCACCGCAATCTTGAGTTTATCAGATCGGCTAAGTGCTTGACTCCTCGCCAGGCTCGTTGGAGTCTTTTCTTAAACCAATTCAGTTTTGTTATCTCCTATAGGCCAGGATCGCGTAATGGAAAGGCCGATGCGTTGTCTAGACTCTACTCAACTGAGACAATTCCACTCACGTCTCGTAAGACTGTTATCTCTGATTCCAGGTTCCTGGGAGTGCTTCATAATCAAGACTTGCTTAACGACATCAAGGAAGCATACCATACGGATCCCTGGCTGGCACAACCGTCTTGTGAAGTAAGTCTTGTATATAAGAACGGTGTGTGGATTCAGGGGCAACGCCTGTATATTCCTGAAGCAGTCAGGGTGAGAGTACTGCAACTCGTCCACGATTCTAAGATAGCGGGGCATAGAGGAGTTCTGAAGACTCAAGAATTCCTGTCTCGCTTCTTTTGGTGGCCCACATACAGAAGAGATGTTCTAGGTTACGTCACTTCTTGCGAAGTCTGTGCCAGATGCAAGACTCCACGATCTTCGCCTACGGGTCTATTACAACCCCTACCCGTTCCATCCCGTCCATGGGGATCCATATCTATGGACTTCATTGTGGAGTTGCCAACCTCTCAAGGAAAGAACACAGTTCTGGTGGTGGTGGATCGGTTAACAAAGGCAGCCCATTTAATTCCGTGTGTTGGTCTACCCACTGCAAAACACACATCGGACTTAATCATTCAAAATGTGTTTCGCCTGCATGGCGTACCGGATGAGGTTGTATCTGATCGAGGGGTGCAATTCACTTCAAAGTTTTGGCAGCACTTCTGTGCTGCGTTGGACATCAAAGTTAACCTGTCTTCTGCCTTTCATCCGCAGACAAATGGACAAACCGAGCGGACTAATCAGACCCTAGAACAGTATCTCCGCTGTTTTATCTGCCACCTACAAGATGACTGGGTGGATTTGCTTCCACTGGCTGAATTCTCTTATAACAACTCACAGAGCGCTTCCACCAAGCAGTCACCCTTTTATGCCAATTTGGGTTATCATCCTAACATCCTTCCTCGACTTCCCATAGATTCATCTCTTCCAGCTGTAGCCGACAGAATCACCTCTCTACAAAGGAACCTCGATCTGCTTAAAGAGAATCTGGAATCAGCTCAGGACAGGTATAAAAAAGCGGCAGATAGGTTTCGTAAACCTGCACCAACCTTCAAGGTAGGAGATTTGGTCTGGCTGTCAACTAAGAACCTTAAATTGAGAGTACCATCATCCAAATTGGGTCATAAGTACGTTGGGCCCTATAAGATTAATAAGCTCGTCAGCAACGTTGCCTGTCGCCTTCAACTTCCAAGATCTATGAGGATTCACCCCGTGTTCCACGTTTCTCTACTAAAGGCTGTGACTCCCAATTCATTCCCTGGTCGTTCTTCTTCCCCTCCTGCTCCGGTACTCATCGATGGCCAGGAGGAGTTTGTCGTGGAAAGGATCCTGGACTCCAGGTTGCGTAGAAACGGGTGCAATACCTGGTAAAGTGGCAGGGCTATTCTTCTGAGGACAACTCGTGGGAGCCGGCCTCCAATCTCCATGCTCCTCGGTTACTCCGCCAGTTCCATCGGAGGTACCCGGAAAGCCTGGACTGGGGCCATCCAGAGGCTGTCCCTAAGGGGGGAGTAATGTAAGGTTTTCAGTCTTTTTTGCTATATCTGTTATGTTTGCATTTAGTGTATTTTGTCGGCCATCTTGTTTCCTGTCATGTGCATTGACTCTTGCCCTCAAACAATATGGAGTCCTCAGCTTTGATGTCCCTGCCCTGTTTCTTGCCAATTGCCCTTTTAAACTACTTCAGCTGGTTAACCTGTGCTCCAGAATCAGGTCTGCAACCAGTTTGTGTCTTGCTCTCTGAAGCCTGGATTCACTCTGCCTGGAATCATCCTGTTTGCCAGCAACATCTGACAGGAAAGTAATGGACTCTGAATGACTTGTGCTATGCTTTAATGCTCTGATGTCCTTGGTTGTTTGCCTTGCACTCTGCAACTACATTTATGTTATCCTGTTGATGCACTAACTTGTATGAAGCAATACAAGAGCTGCTTAAGAAGCGTATGTCTCATGTGTCTCATTATACCCATGCATTAGACTCTATATAGACTGTATCATATATGACAGCCGACTCCGACTGAGTGCAGAGGCCTTGTGCCCTGTGGTGTAAGAACACCGCCCCCCAGCCCGTCAGACTGGCGTCGGTGGTCACCACTACCCAAGATGGTTTGATGAAAGACCGGCCCCGAGACAAGTGATGTGGCAGTAGCCACCACTGCAGGGAATCTCTGGTCGGTTGAGAAAGAGTCACCAGCCGATTCAGAGAAATCGTCCTCTTGTCCCATCTGCGGAGAATCTCCAGCTGGAGAGGACGGAGGCGAAATTGTGCGAAAGACACCGCCTCTATTGATGCCACCATACGTCCCACCAACTTCATCAACACCCGTATGGATGACTGTGGTGCCAGGAGGACCTGCTGTACTCCGGAATGGATGGCCAACTGTTTGGCTCGTGGCAGAGACACCAGAGCTGAGTCTGTGTGGAAGTCCATGCCCAGATATGTCAGTGACTGGGTCGGAACCAGGGTCGACTTCTAAACATTGAGAAGCCACCCAAAATGTTCCAGAGACTTCATGGTCGCCTCCAGGCTCACCCGACACAGGTGTTCCGATGGCGCCCTGACCAGAAGGTCGTCTAGATATGGGATGACGGCATGTCCCTGCACATGCGGCAGAGCCATCATAGAGGCCATCACTTTTGTGAACACTCGCGGAGCCGAGGCCAGACCGAAAGGGAGAGCCACGAACTGGTAGTGTTCGTCCCCCACTGCGAATCTTAACCAGCGTTGATGAGCTGGTGCAATGGGTACGTGAAGGTAAGCGTCCCGGATATCTATGGACGCTAGGAAGTCCCCCTGTGACACAGCCGCGATCACGGAGCGCAGGGATTCCATGCGGAACTTCCGAACCAACACGTGACGGTTGAACAACTTGAGGTCCAGAACCGGGCGAAAAGAGCCGTCCTTCTTCGGGACGATAAAGAGGTTGGAGTAAAAACCCCGGAACCTCTCCCCGGAAGGCACTGGGACCACTACTCCGTCTCTGCGGAGACCCTCCAACACCAGATAAAAAGCCTGAGCTTTTTCTGGAGACGGGACCGATCGATGGAATCGGTGTGTCGGCTGAGACGTCAGCTCTATCCTGTAGCCTCTGGAGACTATATCTCGTACCCACTGATCTTGGACTTGGAGTAGCCATCTGTCCCGAAAAAGACAGTCAATAGGGTATAATGGTGTGCACACCGCGTAGGTGGTGAGTGGAGGTGCCAACTAACAGGATTTCTTCAATCCCAGTAAATACAAATATGGATACAAAGTTGCACACTCCTTTAGATGTTTTTGATGCAAGGTTTATTATGAACAGTTAATGGCCACAGATGTCAACGCGTTTCGGCTTTAAAGCCGAAACGCGTTGACATCTGTGGCCATTAACTGTTCATAATAAACCTTGCATCAAAAACATCTAAAGGAGTGTGCAACTTTGTATCCATATTTGTCCCGAAAAAGAGACAGGCGGCCCCCCACCTGTGGGGAGGCAGGAGGAGAGCGCGAGTCATGCGGAAGTGGGTTTGGGGGTGGCAGCCGCTGCCCCCGCCGGCTTCTTCTGGCGACCCTTGGGACGCCACTGAGTAGAGGACTTGTTCCCTCTGTTCGGGCAGACGGTGCTGATGGCTGTGAACTGGATCGAAAGGACCACTGTTTTGGGTTCCTTTTCACGGAATACCGTGGCTTAGGTTTATTCTGTGGAATCTTTGACTCAGCAGAATCCTTAATCAGCTTGTCCAGTTCGGTACCAAAAAGCCTGTCGCCAGAGAACGGAAGATTCTGTAAAATCTTCTTAGACGTGGCATCTGAGTCCCAAAGACGCAGCCACAATAACCTGCGGATCGCTATAGCGTTGGCTGAAGCCACAGCAGAGCGATTCGCAGTTTCCAGTACTGCCGTCCTGGCGTAATCCGCATAGGCCCTCGCTCTATCAGTAAGCGCCAGGACTTCTGAACTGGACCCTGCCAGATCCGCGATACCATCCAGACAGGAGGTGATCGCCTGCAGAGTCCAGACCGTGGCAAAATTAGGGGCAAATGAAGACCCCACAGCCTCATAAGAAGACTTTGCGAGTTGCTCGACCTGTCTATCTGTCGCATCCTTTAATGAGGAGCTATCAGAGGCAGAGAACAGAGAGCGTGCAGCAATCCTGGTCATGGAAGCGTCCACCTTAGGGGACTGCGACCACTCCTGAAGCACCTCCTCAGGAAAGGGGAAGCGATTGTCCTTGGACTTACGGACATAACGCCGTCCAGGATGAATCCTGGGCGCTCTAACCACCCTTCCAAAGTTAGTGTGGTCCATAAAGGAACCACTTGGTCTAGCCTCCGGCCGCAGCCATTGGTAGACCTCCTTCGGGTGAACGTTCACCTCTTCCGGGGGTGTCACGAGACGCAGAGTCTCGTTGATGGAGGACACCAGATCCTCCACCCCCTCTGGTGGTTCTGACACGGACCCGAGTAATGAACCCCCATCATCCTCATCCCCCTCAGAGAGACCCTCCTCTTCGGAGAGTGTCTGGAGCTCGGGTGAATCCTCACGTCGAGTCCGCTTAAGGGGTCTCATAGTTGAGGCAGGGGACACTCTGGAGTAATGTGAAGGAGCCGCTGGATTGTCCAGTCTCCTGGTCAGTACCTCCAGGGATTGCGACATGGAGGACAGCTGGGATAACATAGATTCATTTATCTTGTTCTGTGTCTCCCATGGCCCTGGGCCCACATGGACCACAGGGTACAGCACCGAGGCTGTTGTCTCAGCAGTATCAGCCCGGGCCTCTGGGCGTCCGCAGTTATTGCAGGACCCCTCCACCAGTGTCCCTTTGCATGTAGCACAGGTAGTGGTGTTACTGGCCGCCTTAGCAGCGTTCTTCCCAGCTGAGGACATTCCCACAGCAGGGGGAGAAGCCAATCTTTAAAGAGACAAACCGGTACAACCGGTGGCTTACCGACCGCAGTAATGCGGCGGAGGAAGCGGTGTGTGCATGTGTGGCCTCCGCGAGTCTTCCGGTCTCCCCTGTAATGAGTGCAGCCGTGCACTTCAAGCAGATCCCAGCCGGGAAGTGAGGGGAAGATGGCCGCCGACAATTCAATTGTGGGCGGAGCCGAAGACACGCGGGAAGCCACACGCACGCCCCTTAATGACGTCACCGCCGGGGCTGCTTCCATCTCCTCAGGCAGCCCCAGAAATGAAGGCGCCGAGGCCCGCAGCGCGGGAAAGTATCGTGACACACACAAAACACAATACCAAGGCTGCAGACAAAGTCTGGAGCCGACAGCCGCAGCCCCTGTGAGACACAGGGCGGTCAGCCAGAGTGGCCCCAGCACGGGGTCCACTGCCAGAACCGCGGACCCGAGGGTTGCGCGCGGTCTGAGTGTCCCAACACATATAGTGCCGACACTACCCCCAGGCACACAGGAGACACACAAGGTGCCTCAGTGCCGGTCCGGTCTGTAAGCACCTTTAGGGAGGTCTCGGACGGGGGTGCAGCACCAGTCCGGTCTGTAAGCACCATTTAGGGAGGCCTCGGACTGGGCTGGCTCCAGTCCGGTCTGTAAGCACCATTTAGGGAGGCCTCGGACGGAGCGGAGCTGTGCAAGGCTCCAGTCTCCCACTTTCCAGAGCCCCCAAACAGGGATGGGAAGGAGTGCGACAGCGTACCGGGAGACACAAAGTGTCCAGGCTCTAGGCCCTCCGGTACCTCGACCTGCGTGTTCCCAAGGGTGAGCAGGGAGACTGCCGAAGGTCCCCGACCGGGACCATATTACCTTGTCTTCAGACGCCATCACGTAAGTAGTGAGAATGCAGTGAAGTGCAAGCAAAGCGTGTGATACCTCCGAGCACACTAAGTTAAAAACTGAGGATATTCCCTGCGGTAGGGGTTTATAAGCGGAGGGGGCGGTGTCTACAAACTTGTAGTACCTAGTGTGGCCTCCGGAGGGCAGTGCCCTTAACCCCATTGTCTGGGTCTCCCATTATGATGACCAGAAAAAAAAATGTTGTGCCACTTCACTATTGTGTCCCACTAGTTGTTGATTCTTAAAAAAATAATTAAAATTAGAATTTATATCTTTATGTCTGAAGCCTGAAATGTGGCAAAAGGTTGAAAAGTTCAAGGGGGCCAAATACTTTCACAAAGCACTGTACAATAGTGCATCTCAATGAATTAGAATAAATAGTTCATTTATTTAAGTAATACAATACATATAGTGTAGTTAAATGCATACAACAACAATCTTTATTTATATAGCGCCAACATATTCAGCAGTGCTTTACAATTCAGAGTTTTATATACAAACAATCACAAGTAACAGTCATCAAAGAATGCAAGAAATAAAGTGAAATGACGACGGCCCTGCTCATAAGAGCTTACAATCTAACAATAAGGTGGGGATGACACAAATTACAGGGGCTTATTTACATTGATGGCCCAGCCAACTTGAGGAAATGGGGAATAGAGTGGTCACCAGCCATTCTTTGTCATGGTTTTGGGTCTGGTGGAGTGAATAGGCTATATCAAAGTGACTTCGATTAGGGAGCATACATTAATAGAGTCATTACAAATAGAGTGATCTATTTCAAGTGTTTATTTCTGTTAATGTTGATTATGACTTACAGCCAATGAAAGCCCAAATATCATTATCTTAGAAAATTAAAGTAGGCAGCAGGAAGGATTAAAAACCATGCTGCCGTATTCCACAAGACATCAAAGGGTGAATAGAATATTGATTTATTAGTCAACGTGTTTCAGGGCTCCCAGAAATGCCCTGAAACGTTGCAATATGATATTGATTTTCGATGATATTCTAATTCATTGAGGTGCTTTAGTAGATATATATTTATCTAGTATCCATCATCTTTGCCCATCTTTAAACACAAACATTTCTTGATTGTATTTTATTCTGGTCAGTGGTGCATTGTCACCACAGATGAAAAGAGTCTATGGGTCTGTAAAAAATCATGTAAAGCACACGTCCCATTCCATTCGTACAAAGAATGAGGCATTTGAATCACAAGGAGATATGGTCTGTGTGAATACACAAAGGTGTTAAGATCAACATAGATTTAAAAGAGTAGAATATGATTGGGTCAACAAAATGTGTGTAAACACACACAAAAAACTTACCAGAAACATGTATGTGTGTGTGTGCGCGTGTGTGAAGTGGCCTAAAGAGAGACTTGGCTGGGATCGCTGGAAAGTCACTCTGCAGTCGCTGGTGAGCTGACAAACAGGCAGACTCACCAGCGATCAGTCAACAGCGACATCGCTGGTAACCAAGGTAAATATGGGGTAGCTACCTGGTGTTTACCCTGGTTACCAGTGCCCAGCATCTAATGTGCGGCGCTGGGCATTGGCTGGGAGGTTGCTGATCGTTGGTCTCTCACTGTCACACACGCCGATAAGTGCTGACCAGCGGGAGACCAAGAGTCCTGAACGATTTTTAGCAATCAGCGACCTCACAGTGGGGGCCAGGTCGCTGATGCATGTCACACACTGAAACATCGCTGGAGAAGTCGCTGTTACATCACAAAACCTGTGATGTTTCAGCGATATCGCTAGTGATGTTGCAGTGTGTGAAGTATCCTTTAGACATAGAGAAGAAAAAACAAACAAACCTGTACTCACCTTCCCTAGTAGTGCTCGCTTAGTTCTAGTGGTAATCATCATCACTAGAGGAAAGGTAACAAAGGCAAAGGAAGAGCGGTAGACAAAGGAGTGACAGAAGCTCCAAGTAGGGGGAGTATAGCATTTTTTTCCCTGTAGATTAGGCACCAAGATCCACAATAAATGGGGTTAATGCTGAATTTTACTTTCCCATTCAACTCAACTGGATTAACCTTCAATACATACAGTATATGTTTTTAATTTGTATGGTTGACCACATATCAATTTCCAAGTCAATTCGGCTCAGATCTTTTTCTGCAGTGTATGAACAAGATCTTGTGAATTCACAAACTTTGCTAATACAGTTATACATAGCAGGTTAGCTAAAAGAAAACTCTTGACAAGTATGACTGTATGTCTACTGGTCACCGACTTCCTTGAATCAAGTCCTTGCTGCCAACTACTCTACGTTGTATGTACAGTGATCTTAGTTTAGATCCTCATCTCCACTAATTATCACATCCTAATTTTTGCAGTAGGATGCAGACATTTATCTGAATAAAGAGTTAGATCAATAGAATTGGAGTCCCATCACATCTATAGGATGTATCTGTTACTGATATTATATCTTGCACTGCCAGTCACTAAGAAAACAAAGAGTCATAGTACATGTCACATGATTTTATGAGACCTAGGTCCCAATATAGATTTATGGATAAACTGGTAGCGAACTGACTTAAGAGTTGGTTTATGGGGAGACCTCTATATTCAGGCACTTACTGATAGTTACATGCTTTGTGTTTGAGCTGTCTGCACAACCTACGGTGTATAGACCACTACATATATCTGCAATTTATATCCCACACAATATCATTTCCTTGAAAACATGTAAAAAAGGGAACACAGCCACATAGAAAACCGATGTGAAGTTTTATTTGGCTTTTCAGCAAAAGCATAAATAGAAGAAAATATATTTTATATATAGTACAAGGTGTTCTAGATCCATGTTAACAGGTCAAGAAAGTCATTAGGAACACAATATTTACAGCATTACAAATTCATAGAATTCATATATGACTCATAAGATGGATTTCAGAGAAAACATGTCACAGAAAAACCATTAAACTAGAACACTTACAATACTGAAAAAAAACATCAGGCAACACAGGTTCCTGGCTAAAGCCAACAGAAAAGAGAAACTTGGGCAAATCCCCCAAGTAAACTCAAGTGTTTGCCTAAATGTATGGACCACTACGACCTTGAGTGATGCGAAAATGAATATTTACATCAGTTTTGTCAGAGCAAGGTTGGATTTCCAGTGAGACAATATGGTCTAATTCATGCAGGAAATTAGGACTATGTTTTGCTAGTTGAAGACTCCTTTTGTTGTAATTTACGAATCAGTTCCAGTAAATTCATCTGTATCGTTATCTCCTAGAAGCAACCAAGAACAAGTTATTTCTAAACAGCATTTTAATATCATAATTTCATTAGCTATATTGTGAATTCTCTAATACTTTATTCTGTAAATGACTGTACTAATCTTAATGCACAGCTCGACTCTTTGTCCAGCTCTGCACCCAGGTCATGAGATCATCTGAACTTATGATGTCCGCCCAGCATAAGTGGATTATAGCCAGGAGGCCGGCCATTGCTTGCACGAACATGTCACCGAGAATACACAACTGCCAACAATGAGTAACTTTCATCAAATGCAAGTAAGTGGCATGAAAAGCTCTGGGCAACAGGAAAATCAAACTATTAGTATGAGATTTAGAAAAGAAGGAAACTTCATGGTGTAGAAACATTTCCCTGATCTCTGCATTAACATTCTGAATTTGATTTCTAAAGCTGGCCGTAAATATTCGACCAAAGGCATGATAGAGGGTGGCTTCCGGATGGTTCCTGGAAAAGAAGATAGCTCTTGTGAACGATTCCGCACGGCAGACCTCTGTAGAATTTGCAAGGGTGGAACATTTTGATTGTAGTTGTCTGAAACAAAATGTGTGGCATGACTACCTAAATTTTGACCATCACCAAACACAATAGAACAAAAACTTAAACACTGGTTACATCTGCCAGATAAGTCTAGATTTCAAGCTGATGAAAGAACATTTACTGCCAGCATTAGATTTTAACCATTGTCATGCACCTTTATGGGAAAGGGCAGAGGTAACGGTTAGGTGCCAGCTATCTAATATTTATTATGTTTGCTTATATAGCTCCATCATATTACACAGCACTTTACAGACAACAACGCTACCCCCATTTGGGACCCACAATCTAAATTCCATATCAGTATGTAATATGCATAGCCACCATTACCCATAGGGCACCTTTTAAGCCAGTAGGCAGTCTAACAGATTCTGAATAAATGGTTATTGAAACAAGTATGACGCGTTTCCAACTATCTAGTCAGTGATTTTTATGGATTACTGACCCGATAGGTAAGTGCAAAAATGAGAAGAACATCAGTCCTTCTGGAGGTTCTTTGCATTGCTTCTGGTCTCCTGTGGTGCCAGTGTGGGGAAATTAAACACTAGCTACTAGATTATCCCGCAGATTACTCATGGCCCCAACAATGGTATAACGTGCGATTAGCCAATTTTCAAAGAGACTATAAAATAATAGTCCCATGAATTTCAGGGGAGCATGTAAACCACAAGAAGGTGAAAGCGCAAAAGTTAACTCACTAGGTTTTGGTAGTGCAAGGAAGAAGAAAGCCAAAATTAGTAAAGAAAAGAAAGAAAGGATTGGCAAAGTTACTGAAAGGTGTTCTCCAATGCTGCTCACTCTGCATTGGGGGTGAGCGGGGCTAATGACGTGGCATTAGAAGATGCCTGTCTGGACTGGTGTACCGCTGGTAGGTATTGTGCATCTGTCCTATTCATTCATTAGTCCTGGCAGGGACCTACAAACTCAACGACTCAAAGACAAAAGGAGTGAGATGACGAACGTGTGTGTGTGAAACTGAATAATTATCAGCTTTGTAATGGTTTATTAAAATATATCACACATACTAATAAGTGAAGATTTTAAAATCATCTTTCTCATCTTAATTTGGAGTTGCATTGCAACCGAGAAAAAAACTGCACATCTCAAGAGCCTCATTCCTTTCTTACATATCAATTATTTAAAGCCATACAGCCATCAGATGCACCTCCGCCCTGACATGGCGTTCTCATTACGGTGTGCCTCTCAGCATTCAATTGTGGCTGTCGGCAAGCTGGAGAAAGTCTGGCAGCAGGTCTAAAATCGACATCTTAGAGGTCCCAATAACTGGCCTTGTTCTTAAATAGAGTGTAGTAATCGTAAATGGAAAAAAAGCAAGACCAAACAATTGGGGTTTCCAAGCAATCATTAGAAGATGATGCAAAACCACTACTTCCTAATCCTGACAGTCAGGACACGGACCAATCCTCATAATACCACAGATTTTTCATAGTTTGCTCTGCATAGTGATGCCCACATTCACTCACTAAAAATGTAATGTGTGATAAGGTTTACCTGTTCACAGAATGGGACTATGTTACACTTCCCTGCAGAGTGGGTGCCCCGGAGCACAACTACAGAAGAAATGTCCGAGAGAAAGCGCAAAATGGGGTATTATCTGAGATTTAATCTGTTATAGGAGTTGTTGTAAAGGCTCACCTTTTGTGGTTGTGAGAAGTCACAACCACTATAAAGGCATATAAACGGCTGCCGCAGTCCCCAGCATTCATGTATATCCAGGAGAAGCAGATAAAGGGGTAATGATCGCTTGCCAAGATGCACGAAACAACAAGGGTTAAAGTTACAAGACAGGTTTATTTTCAATGCGTTTCAAGGCTCTCTGGTCCCTTACTCAGGACAAACCAATGTGACATCTGCTTCTCCTGGAACTGCAGAAGAAAGGTAGAGACACCAGATGTTAGACCTCATTGAGCAGGACGATATGGCAGAGTGTACCATTATGCCAAACCTTTTAAAACTGGCATACCCCTTTAAAGTGAACCTGTCAAAAGAATTTTCACCTATAAACCAAAACTACCACTTTCAGCAGCACCTGTGCTGCATTCCATCAAGGTGCATAGTATGCCCTGATGTCCCTGTACACCCCAAAATACCTTTTGAAAATCTCTTGTTCTGTATTTAACTCTGTCTGGTCCAATGCGTGTGATTGCTGCGCAGTTTGTCCCTCATCTCTGAGCTGATCGCTGTCCTCTTGTTATGATTTATGGATGATGCCAACTGTCATCCACGTAGCTGGGGGAACCTTGCACCTTTGCAAAGTCCTCTTGGTTCACACACTATTTCTCCTGGCTATGTGGATGACAAAGGAGGCATCATCCACATCAATTATAACAAGAGGACATCGATTAGCTCAGAGAGGAGGCACAGAAGGTACAGCAATCACACCCATCGGACCGGACAGATTTAAATACAGAATGGGAGATTTTTAGGGTGTACAGGGGAAATCAGGGAAAAATATTCACATTCATGGATTGCCGCTCACACTTCAAATATTTTAAACTTTAGTATTTATCCAGTCTTAACATAATTACAGAGAACAATTATAATTAAAAGATTGACACCTGTTATGTGTTTTGAAGACACTCCTGGTTTAGGCATACGGTAGAAGTACTGATGCATTAGTACTGACAAGTGAATGAGGCCTTAGAATTAGCTGTGCTGGCCAGTTTGAAGGGTCAGGACGTGACCACAAGTATGATATCTGTATGCTTGCAGTCGCACGCCAACTAGTTTGTCATCCACTTCTCTCAATAGAACATTAGCAGAAAATGGATGAGAATCGAGGCAGCAAATAACTGCAAGCTTGCACTTTTTGTATCAATTTAAGAATTCGGCAAGCTGCACTGCTTACTGAAATGATTTCTTCAGGTGTTCTTCACTCCTTTAAAAAGGGAAACGGTCATCAAGTTTTCCCAATATAAAGTACAGCCACCACCTTTAACACTACTTTTGCAGCATTCTAGTAAGCTGTATGTCCCAACACTATCTGCATAGCACAAAAAAGACCTTTTATAATGCCCACCACAGCAAGATCCTGTCAGTGTCTCAGGTCTTGACCAAGTGCTTCCTCTATTCCTACAATTGCGGTCCGCCTCCCCTTCTTCATGTGGATGACGAACCCTATGTCATCCATACAATGTCTACCAATTGCGCTCCTTCTTAGGTGTACTTTGCTCTGTCCTGCTGAGGGCAGAGCCAGGTACTGTAAGGCACATGTTTGGGGAAAGCCAAAAAGAGCAATGATGACCCAGGAGTAAAGCCAGCGCATGAGAACCACATCACTCTGCTCTGTCCTGCTAAGGGCACAGCAAAGAATGCTTGTGCAGGGCCGTGACTGGATGACACTGTCTGGATGTCTTATGATGCTTCATCCACATGAAGAAGGATGGTGACTGTAGGAAGATCTGGATAAAGACCAGAGATGCACATTGAACCGGACTGCACTGTATGTTTTTTATTGTGCTATGCAGAGAGAATTGGGGACATACATACAGCTAAGGCTGGCTTTACACCACAGCAGCGTCCGATCTGGGGCTGTCAGGGATGAACCTGACAGCCCCGGACCAGACCAGCACACAAAACCGGAGGGCTAATATGTCCTCCGGTCCGGTGTGCAACCGGATGCAGCTGCCACTGCTGATTATTAGGACCGCGGCTCGCAGGGAGCTAGCCACAGTCCTGAAATAACAGCGGTGTGCAGCAGCCAGTATCTGGTTCCCGGATGGGGGCAATCCGGCCCCATAGGCTCCCATGTTAGGGAGCGCCGGTTTGACACTGATCCGGAAGGATCTGGGAGAATCCAGGAGACACCAAGTTGAGGAGATTTTTCTCCCCAGACACAAAAACATTGCAAGCAATGTTTTTGTGTCCGGGAGAAAAATTCGAATTCTCCCGGAGAGATGGAAACCGGATGGCAGATAGCTGCCATCCGGCTCCATCTAGACCCATAGGATACTATGGGGCCAAAATCAGGTCCGGGGCTGTCTGGTTTATACTGGACAGCCCCGGATCGGATCTTGCCGCAGCCTAACTAGAATGCTGCAAAAATTGGCTTTAAAAGGTGATGATGGTTGATCTTTATATTAGGAAAACCTTACGAACAGCGGTTCTTTACAAAAAAATCTTATCAATCTATCAAGGGTATGCAATTGTAGATGATGAAATACTCACACTCGATCTAGATACCCTTATTCTAGATACCTACTACAGTCTGTCAATTCTACATGCCACACATTTCTCTTCTACTCCACATTAACGTAGATTCTAGAACAAACCTTTCTCTTCTAGATAATGACATGCTAGACAATCTCACAAATTGTACACTTGGTAACGTAACTTGATCAGACCTTGCCCAAATAACACTGACAATGCAAGATGGCTCCTCTATTTCCCTACTCTGCACCTGAAGGCTGAACATATTCACTTCATACTCCCCCACATAGCGATCCAATAACAAAACATTCATTTCTTCTCAATCTCCAATCCCATTTCATGGATTGCTCACAAGGTTGTACATGAGATATTTGCATCCAAGAATCTTCGCATCTTAAACTAGTGAAAAAAAAGCTGTAAATGACTTTCTATGCAAAATGAAGTGTCTTAAAACACTAAACACAAATGCAGTGACCCAATCCACCACTTCTGGGGTCAAAATGCTGAAGGCAGAACTAGAAAAAGTTTGACTCAAAATACAATTATTGGGCACTTATTAGTTTGGGCTGTTTGGCCCCTGGCTTATAGAACCCTAAACATGCTATTATAAACTTGTCATTATTCATTCAAGGTGGAGAAAAAAATAATCATATTTTGAGTACGACAGTACTACCCAGTGGGTAACCATCCTTCCTCTAATGAAATCTTGGATTTGTTTAGCTCTTTAAATCTCCTCACTTTCTGAACACATCTCCATCAGCGAGGTTGTGAGAATCATTAATCTCTCAACCAGGAAAATCCTAGACTGACAGATCAGAGGGATCAGCTTTATGCTCATTTGCACAAGGAAAGACTAGAAGCAATGAGATTAATCTGTTTCTCCTCCCATTCAGTTTAAATAATATATGAAAAAATGACAGTGAGGGTTATCATCAAGTGGAACAGGCTGCCACGACAGGTGGCGAGTTCCCCTTCAATGGAAGTCTTCAGATGCTGGACAGACATCTGGGATGATGTAGTCAATTCTGCTTTGAGCAAGGGGTTGGACCAGATGATCCAGGAGGTCCCTTCCAACTCTAGAATTCTATGATTTTATAATAGGAACTATAAGGCTATGTTCACAAGGTTTTGTTGCATTTTTTTTCTGATACCCCTGATCTCTTTCAACGAGTGTTTAATTTTTTTAAGAGGTCAGGGGAACAGCTATTCTCCTTGTGGAGAGTATTCTGCCAGCTGGCAGTGAGGAGACTTAAAGCCGCAATGCGCCTCTGGAAAATTGCATATGCAAATAGTCACCTCAGTGAGAAAGTAGACAAACTCTAATGTCACCAAACAAAGGCAACAATCCTAAAAGTCATAATCGACTCTTTAACAAGCTTTTGAATATGACTCATGATTTATGCCAGATCAGAACTCCAAACTGCAGATGCTGCAAGGAAGAAATCCTGAATGTTGCCACAACACTTCAGGATTCTCATTTACTTTGCAGGCATAAGGATTTCCTTGCAGATTTGTGAAAATCCACAAGCAAAAAAAAAAAAAAAAGCCTCTGCAACAAACACACAGCCTAATGGATGCAGATATTCAGCAACATCAAAAACTCACCGTGGGAACGTAGCCAAAATAACTTATATATCACTTCTCTTTGTTCAAAACTTTTGAAAAAGCAAAATCTGAGGGGTCATTTTCCCTTTGGCAACTATAGACGCCATCACAAAACCTGGTAAACTTCTTACCTCCCCTGCACACATTTGACCTACATCTTTCCTTAATAGTGATATCAAATTGTTTGCAAAACTCCTCTCCAAATGAATAAATGCAGATCAAGTGGGTTTTATTCCAGTACGCTGAGCACACGATGGCACAGGGAGTTTTGTTCACCTTGCACACTTGGGACTTCTCTAAAGCCTTCTCTGCTTCTAGCTTTGGATGCAGAGAAGGCAGTTCATAGTCCTTTCTTTATATCAAGTGAACATGTTTGGATTAAAAGAGTTAATTAAATCAGACATATTGGACCTTTATTCCTCTGTGTCAATGGAATTTTTCCCTCTGGGTTTATTTTCAAAACCTTTCTTGACCAACAGCACCTACAATGCGTTCTTCCAACGCAATTTTAAGAAATGAATAGGGCCCCACATTTAATTTTTGGAATCATCTTGTGCAAATTTAGCGTCTCCTGACTTTACGAAATGTAACATTTTATTTTATTTTTAAATCACACATCACAGGTTGTGATCTAGAAAAAAAGATTTGAAAAAAATACATATTTAACAGAAAAATCTAATTGTAACAAGAGGTAATGTTCTGATGTCACACACCAATAACAAATATAAGCAATTCGCATGACTGGTCAAGACTCAGAGTGGCTTTCCGGTTTCAGAAATAATAAATATTCCTAGGGCTCTTTCACACTGGCGTTTTCGCCAAAATGCGGCAGATTTACCGCATCTGCTGCCCAACGGCCACACTTGCGGCAAGCCCCATGCATTGTCTATGGAGCTTGCGGTAAGTGTGCGGCAGGTGTGGCAAGTGCAGCCGCACATTACTGGAAGCCCCATACACAATGTGATGCCGTTAGGCGGGACCCTCGGCAGATGTGTCAGTCTGAAAGGGGCCTGATACATATTTCTTAAAGTGAATCTACACCAAGAAGCCAAAAATAGACCTTGCACTCATATTAGAAGACAATGCCAACATAAACTGAAACTATTTTATGTATGATGCGAATACCCCTGGATGGGTGACTACAGACACAGAGAGCCGATTAAACTGTTTTTTACTCAACATTCCACCTTTTGAGGCATTCAGGATAATAGTTATTTAATATAGCGCAAGATTTTTCGTATGAATCATTGAGATTAATCTTGTCAATGATGTCCTCAATTGAAGGAGTTCATGGAGTCCTCCATTTTGTGGCTACAGCATTTTTGGTAATTAAGAGAATGTGATTAGGAGTGGTCTAAAACTATAGTGTACCAAGCCTACATTGTGTGCAGAATTATTAGACAAGTTGTATTGTAGAGGATTATTTTTATTATTGATCAACAACTATGTTCTCAATCAACCAAAACCACTCATCAATATCAAAGCTTAATATTTTTGGAAGTTGGAGTGTTTTTTTTTTTTATAGATTTGGCTATCTTAGGAGGGTATCTGTTTATGCAGGTAACTATTACTGTGCAGAATTATTAGGCAACTTAATAAAAACCTAATATATTCCCATCTCACTTGTTTATTTTAACCAGGTAAACCAATATAACTGCACAAAATATAGAAATAAACATTTCTGACATGGAAAAACAAAACACAAAAAAAAATTAGTGGCCAATATAGCCACCTTTCTTTATGATGACACTCAACAGCCTTCCATCCATAGATTCTGTCAGTTGCTTGTTCTGTTTACGATCAACATTGCGTGCAGCAGCCACCACAGCCTCCCAGACACTGTTCCGAGAGGTGTACTGTTTTCCCTCAATGTAGATTTCACATTTTAGGAGGGACCACAGGTTCTCTATGGGGTTCCGATCAGGTGAACAAGGGGGCCATGTCATTATTTTTTCTTCTTTTAGACCTTTACTGGCCAGCCACGCTGTGGAGTAGTTAGATGCATGTGATGGAGCATTGTCCTGCATGAAAATCATGTTTTTCTTGAACTATACCGACTACTTCCTGTACCACTGCTTGAAGAAGTTGTCTTCCAGAAACTGGCAGAAGGTCTGTGAGTTGAGCTTCACTCCAGCTTCAACCCGAAAAGGTCCCACAAGTTCATCTTTGATGATACCAGCCCATACCAGTACCCCACCTCCATCTTGCTGGCGTGTGAGCCGGAGTGGAGCTCTCTGCCCTTTACTGATCCAGCCTCTGGCCCATACATCTGGCCTATCAAGAGTCACTCTCATTTCATCAGTCCATAAAAGCTTTGAAAAATCAGTCTCAAGATATTTCTTGGCCCAGTCTTGACGTTTTATCTTATGGTTCTTGTTCAAAGGTGGTCGTTTTTCAGCCTTCCTTACCTTGGCCATGTTCCATAGTATGGCACACCTTGTGCTTTTTGATACTCCAGTAATGTTGCAGCTCTAAAATATTGTAAAATTGGTGGCAAATGGCATCTTGGCAGCTTCACGCCTAATTTTCTTAAATTCATGGGCAGTTATTTTGCGCCTTTTTTGCCCAATACGCTTCTTGCGACCCAGTTGGCTATTTGCCATGAAACGCTTGTTTGTTCAGTGATCACGCTTCAAAACGTTGGCAATTTCAAGACAAAGGAGGTTGCCTAATAATTAAGCACACCTTATATAGGGTGTTGATGTCATTAGACCACACCCCTCCTCATTACAGAGATGCATATCGCCTCATTTACTTAATTGGTAGTTGGCTCTCAAGCCTATACAGCTTGGAGTAGGACAACATGTATAAAAAGTATCTACTCATTTGCCTAATAATTCTGCACACAGTGTATTCCCAGTCACAATGGGGCCATTTGTGGAGTAATCACAATTTTTTGTGCAAGAATGTTACTGACCTTTTTTGGCACTTTCTTCCAAAATGCCTTTAATTTTGGGCACTTCCAGATGTGGATGATGTCCCCTCTATGACTCCATTGCCTCCAGCAGTCATATGGTTGGCTGGGGAAAATCGACGCTACCTTACTAGGTGTAACGTACCACCAGGATAGTGTTTTATAAAATGACTTATGAAGACTGGCACAAATGTTTGACAAATAAGTGTATTTCAGGCTGATTTGCAAAAAGCGTGCTCCCTAGCTCCCATATCAATATAAATGGGAATTTTACAAATGTGGTGTCTTGATTAAAGTACCTATATACGTTGCTTGTTTTCCATATGATTGAATTTCTGATGTTACCAATTAGCATGCTTGTAGCCTCTGTTACATAAGATTATTTCATCATTACATTTTTTACTTTGTCTTTCAACAGGTTATATACTGTCTTATTAATAGTATAAAGAATGTACTGCTGTTGAAAGCTTTGTCTGGAGAGAAATCTCCCACCATTAAATAAGTCATTGATCTTTTTAACCCTATAGTTTTCCATTGTTCTGGGATTTTGAGGTCATAGGTGTATTCTAGAAAACGTATTGAAGTGTCCCTTATTTGTTTGAATTTTGTTGTTTTTTGCAGATTTTGAAAATGTTTCAATTAGCTAACAACTTCTAGGTAATTAAAATCGCCCTGACTATTGGATTGGGTGGAACAGAGGTATGTGGGTCATATAGGAACCCAGACAGTATATCCCCCCACGTTAATATTTTGAATAGAATGGGACTCAACAACCTTCCAGAATGGGATCCTCTGAGTAAGCCAATCAAGGGAGCATTTAATTAGGGAGGTGTAGTAATCTGAATTGAGATTCGGTATACACAGACTCCCGTCTACATTTGTTTTTTTTATCAGAAATTTGCTCAATATACGGCCCTTTTTCCCGTCCCAAACAAACTTGTTCAGGCTTGTCTGTAGCTTAGTAATATATTTCTGGTGAACCATCAAGGACAACCCTGCTTATACTGGCTCTAGGGAAGGGTAAACATCTTAAAGGGAACTTGTCACCCCAAATAAGCTTTCTAACCCATTAATACCTGTCCCTGCAGCCTTACAATACATTCTAACACATCCCTGACTCACCTTTTTGTTACTAATCTACAAGTACAATAATGTAGTTATGAAACTTACAAAATTCTTGTCACAGGGGCGTTCCTCCAAGGCATTTTGACCAGTAGGCAGGTCCCCTTGTGCCGCACTACCCCTGCCTCCCCGCTGTAACACGCCCTAATGGGCGTCATTATACAAATACAGAGCACGGGCACGATTTCAATATCGCTCCCGCAACGTCACCGCTCCGCGAAGTCTGCCTGTAAGCCCTGTGACCGGAAGTGACGCGCAATCCCGGCGTCACATGAAAGCGTCGCAAGCGTTGTAATTTCATAACTACATTATTGTACTTGTAGATTAGTAAAAAAGGTGAGTCAGGGATGTGTTAGAATGTATTGTAAGGCTGCAGGGACAGGTATTAATTGGTTAGAAAGCTTATTTGGGGTGACATGTTCCCTTTAAAACACCATGATCCTCCCCGTCCAAGAAAGTTCAGTTTGGAGAAACGTGTTAAATCTGCTTGCACTGTTTTTATTAGGTTATTAAAGTTATTCTCTACTGAATCCTTTAAGGATCCAGCAATATCAACTCCCAGGTAATACATTTTTTTCCCACAAAAAGGACGAAGTTGACTTGATGTTATCAATTTGTGTAGATGTTAGATTCAGGTCTTATGTCTTTGACTTCGTTGCAATTAAAAGAGACGTGTTTGAATTTCTCAACTGCTATTAATGCTTCCTCGAGTGACTCAGCATGATTAGTATAAACCATTATTTTCATTCCATACTTAAGACACCATACTGGCTTTTTTGTATGAACGAATAAACAATTTTTTGAGTCAAGAGTAATAATAGGAAGATAAGTGATAGGAAGGGAACTAGATGATAGCTTTTAGTGAAAGTGCCCAGCAACTTTTGGAAACGTGCCATTATACCAAGCTAGAACCTTTGCATTGGATCTCCTATCTGCCTTAAACATCTTAGGGTATGTGCCCACAGGACGGTTGTAGTGCGGTTTTCCAGCGGTTTCTGCCGACGTTTTAACGTTGGTTTTATTTAAATTTATGTTAATCCAAACCAGCGTTTGGATTAACATTGAAACCTATGGCAATTGGAAACCGCTGTGCCCACTATGCCGGTTATATTATGCTCATCTTCATCCAGTTCACTGGTTTTCAGGCGGTTTGTGAAGATTGAGCATGTCAATTTTCAAGTGCGTTTTTAAAGCGGGTAGAGCAAGGAAAGTGGCCAAGAATCATGACAAAAAACCGCTATAACAACCGCTGAAAAAAAAACGCTGTAAAATAGCTGAAACAACGCTGGATAACACTGCAAAACCGCTGGACTCTTCAGAGCTCAGGACTGTAGGCTCCAGAAGTTCACCACCGGTTTTCTGACGGTCAGAATGATGCAAGAACCATCCTGTGGGCACATACCCTTAAGGTACTGTCACACGTGGCAATATTGCTTGCAATTTCACTGGCAATTTGCTGGTTGCAGTGAAATCATGGACACATTGTTACATTTGTACACAGCAACAAAATAGAACAATGTGTCCATGATTTCACTGCAACCAGCAAATAGCAAGTCAAATTGCTAGCAATATTGCCGCATGTGAAGGTACCTTTATATGGAGGATCACCCAGAATTATGTGGAAATAAACACTTACCTGGGGGTTAGTTGTAACATAGAAACCTGACACACCGGCTTTCTCAAGGGTATTTTGCTGATCTATAACTTTTTGGTCTAATTCTAGAACTATCCTTTCATCCATCATTCGTTGTTCCGCTCGGATTCTCTGTTCTAGAACCTAAGGGTATAACAAAAAAATAACATGAATATACTAAACAGACAAAAAGCCATCTAAGGCCCTGTGCACACGCAGCATATTTGGTTAAGAAAATTCTGCATCAAATACACGTCTATACTGAAGCCAGCAAAGTCTGAGTATTCTAAAGTGCTGGGCTCATGCTGAGTATTTGGTGCAGATTTTTCTGCATCTTTGGGTGCCTTCACATTAGCGTTTGTGTCTGCATGCTGATGGCATGCAGACACAAACGCAGTCAAACGCGGTGTCATTTTGATGTGTCCGCAGCGGAGAATGTCCGCCTGCGGACACATCACTGTGCAGCCCGGCAGCCAATCGGCGGTGTCTGGGTGCGGAGATCAGCGCCGGAGATCTCCTCCTCCCCGCCGGTAAGCTCCGGGACCTGTCAGCGGGGAGAAACAGCTGATTTGACAGCTGTTTGAATCTCCCGCGCCGACACCGAGAGGAGATATCGGCGCGGGAAGATTCAAACAGCTGTCACATCAGCTGTTTCTCCCCGCTGACACCGCTAGGGTATTACCGCCGGCGGGGAAGAGGATGAGCTGATCTCCCGGTGGCCGTCGGTGATCTCCTGTGACATCACCGGCGGCCACCGGGAGATTTTTCAATGGGTCCGCAGCGTTCACCTGCGCTGTGAAGCGCAGAACACTGCGGAGCCATTGACTACAATGCATGTTTTGTGCGCTTGGGGACGCTTGCTGATTTCCCAAGGTCCCCGAGCGCCCACAAAAAAAACATGCTGCGCCCCGGGTGCGGACGCTGGACCCTGGAAGGAGCAGATATCGTCCGCATCCGCACCCGAACGCAGCAAACGCTGACAAACGCAGGCACTATGCGTTCCTATGTTAAACATAGGAACGCAGTGCGCATGCGTTTGACTGCGTATGGGAACGCAGCATAAGCTGCGTTCACATACGCTAATGTGAAGGCAGCCTTTGATCCAGATAAATCTGCATTTCAATTAGTGATCCATTTTTCAACCCTCCAGTCATTGCCTTCATGATAGAATATACGACTGTCAAGAACAGGATACATTTTTTATGTGTTTTCTTGCCTGAAAAATGGATTCAGAGTTGATGCAGAATTTTCTGTATCAAATATGGACCAAATACTCAGTGTGGGCACAAGGCCTCAGTGAAGACGTTTCTCAGGTATTTCTTAAGTCTACTGACATGCTATATGTGCGGTAGTAAAAAATAAAAAGCAACCTTGATTCCTGTTGACTTTCCAGTGCTGACTCACTACAACTCCCAGTCTTTTGTACCATTTGACTTTTGCACCCAGTCACTTGTTTTGTATCATCTACATCAGAATGACCACTGACCCCTGCCGGTATTTGTACCATCACCGCTGCGCTGTCATGTCAACAAAGACTGGAGGCAGCGGTGGAAAGGCAGCAATGGAGCAGCACAGCTGTGTGTGGGGATGACCTGCAGTATTTCAAAACTAATACATAAAGGATCACGCTCTTCCTTAAAAATAGACATCCATCTCAAAAAAGGGCACCTGTAGCAGATCGATGGAGGTTCAACACGCTGCATCACTTCATTGTTTGCCAGACACAGTTTAGAACTTATTAGTAGCAGAGAAGCCTCATAATAACGCTCACTTCCATTCACTTGGAAGTGGACAGAGCCACACAGAAGTGTGCTGCCAGGTACAAGCTACTGAAATTATGGGGCTGTGTCTGCCAAACAAGGAAGAAAGCGGCACTTACCAGCAAGAGTACCAGTATTTGCAGGAATGAAGAGGTAGACCACCGACAATCTAATAATGGTACTAAAGCAGCATTATAGAGGACTAATTTGTCATGAAATAGGGATATTGTGCTTTACTATTTGAGAACTATCTATACTCATTACAAAAATATTAAAGGCTGCAAAGTATATTGACTCTCAATTACAAAATGGCAAGACATTAAAGGGGTTTTCCCACAAAGTTCATTTTAATCAATAGATCTTGGAATAATAATAAATTCCACTGTCGGATGTGTTAAAAAAAACAAATTGTTCCTGTGCTGAGATAATCTTATATATGCGTGCCTGCTATGTACTGTGTAATGTATGTGTCTGACCATACAGGGACATGGTCTGATCATATCACATCTTCTGTGCTGAGATAATCTTATATAGGTGTCCCTGCTATGTACTATGTAATGGATGTGTCTGACTGTACAGGGACATGATGTTATGATCATACCATATCTCCTGGGCAGGGGAGGACACAAAAGAGTGTAAAGACATTACAGCATGGGATAAATATTTTAACTCAAATAAAGGATTTTTAAAAATAGGTAGGGAAATGTTACTTAACAAAAAAGAATCATCTATAATCCTGTCCCCAGAGGATGTGGTATGATCATGTCCTTGTCCCGCTACAGTTAGAAATGGCCATTACATAGTACAATGGGAACGGAACGTATTCGGACCCCTTTAAATTTTTCACTCTGTTTCATTGCAGTCATTTGGTAAATTCAAAAACGTTCATTTTTCTCATTAAATGTACTCTCTGCACCCAACTTGACTGAAAAAACTGAATGTATTAAAAAAGAAAAACTGAAATGTCACACAGTCATAAGTATTCAGACCCTTTGCTCAGACACTCATATTAAGTCACATGATGTCCATTTCCTTGTAATCCTCCTTGAAATGGTTCTACCCCTTCATTGGAGTCCAGCTGTGTTTAATTAAACTGATAGGACTTGATTTGGAAAGGCACACACCTGTCTATATAAGACCTCACAGTGCATGTCAGATCAAAGAGAATCATGAGGTCAAAGGAACTGCCCAAGGAACTCAGATACAGAACTGTGGCAAGATACAGATCTGGTCAAGGTTGCAAAAGAATTTCTGCAGTACTCAAGATTCCCAAGAGCACAGTGGCCTCCATAATCCTTAACTGGAAGAAGTTTGGGACCACCAGAAGTCTTCCTCAACCTGGCTGTCCAGCCAAACTGAGCAATTGTGGTAGAAGAGCCTTGGTGAAAGAGGTAAAGGTAAAGAAGGACCCCAAGATCACTGTGGCTGAACTCCAGAGATGCAGTAGGGAGATGGAAGAAAGTTCCACAAAGTCAACTATCACTGCAGCCCTCCATCAGTCCGGCCTTTATGGCAGAGTGGTCCAGCAGAAGCCTCTCCTTAGTGCAATGTGCAAATGAAGTCTGTGGAGCCTCGTTTAAGAGTCTAAGACTGAAGGACTGTAAGAGCAGTGAGACTATGGAACTCTCTGCCACATGATGTTGTAATGAGTGACTCACTACTAACATTTAAGAAGGGCCTGGATGCCTTTCTTGAAAACTATAATATTACCACTTATATATACTAGATTCTTTGATAGGGCGTTGATCCAGGGAACTAGTCTGATTGCCATATCTGGAGTCAGGAAGGAATTTTTTCCCCCAATGTGGAGCTAGCGTTGCCACATGTTTTTTTTTTTGCCTACCTCTGGATCAACATGTTAGGCTATGGGTTGAACTAGATGGACTTAAAGTCTTCCTTCAACCTTAAATACTATGTTAGTATGTATGACTCCCAGACTATGATGCTAGAGTTTTATACATATACAGTGCCTACAAGTAGTATTCTTTTCTTTTAAATGATCTTTTTATTAAGATGAAGAATGTATTATGAAACATTAAATTAACATTACAGTCAAGGTTAAACATCATAGTAAAAGAAGGAGTAAAAATGGGTGTGTAACCAATAGAACAGCAAATGATATACATATCTTTGACTACAGCTGATAGCAAGGGATCACATCCCGTTGTATGGCGTAGTCTACTCTTGTCCAGGAAGAACTATAAGAAATAATTCACAAGTTTGTCAATGTCCTTGAAATCCCAAAGACTTCGGAGTGCCATCTATATACATCTCTTAGCTGTAGATTTAGTACTTATTCTTATCTAAAGACAACATTTTCAATGAGAACGTTAGATTAGAAGAAGTCAAAAGAGATAGAGAGAAAAAAAAAAAAAAAGAGAGAGAAAGAGAGAGAGAGAGTTGAGAAGATAGAATGGGTTGAGAGGAATGGAAAAGGTAGGTAGGGGGGGGGTACAAAGGAGCTGGACACTCATCAGTTCTGTGGCGGCAAAGGCCGCCCTTGTCAGGAGTTGGAGATTATCCAATGTTTGTTCTACTTTCCCTAAAATTTATCCAAGAGGACCAAGTTTCTCTGAACGATTTTTGATTATGTGTTACAGACGCCACTGTCAATGCAACTCGATATAGGGAATCCACTTTTTCAAAGAGTTGCGAGGTAGTGGGCATATCTTGTGTGCCCCAATGCATTGGAATTAGTAATTTGGCTGCCGACAGGCAATTAAGTGCTAGTTTCGAGGTATTTTTATCTTTTGGCCAGAGAGGGAAATTCAACAAGGCAGTCTCCAGCATGAGCCGGTGAGGTTTTTTCGTTACTTGTTTTATAAATTCACTCACTTGCCTCCAGAAGGCCTCAATCTTAGGGCAGGTCCACCAGATGTGTATATAATCTCCTCCAGTGTCCCCACACCTCCAGCAGTCAGTGGAGTTCCCTCCCTGCCAATGATATGTTCTTTGAGGCGTAAGGTACCAACGTGTAACCACTTTGAAAGAGAGTTTTCTTGAGCCCTCACACACTGCGTGGGGCCATGGGAACAATTATAAATATGTTTCTGCTGAGCTGGAGACAATCTGTAGCCCAGGTCTGTTTCCCAGTGTGCAATGTAGCTCCTTTTTGAGCAGCACTCGTTTGTCAGTAACGTTTGGTAGAGGGTAGAGGGAATTTTCTTTGGTCCGGAGGCGGTGGCGCATAATTTCTCGAATGGAGTCATCGGACGTGAGAGATCTGCTGATCTCAAAAGGGGGGTCAATTTGTCACGGAGGCAGTGATATTGAAGGAAGGTCAATCGCTGTAGTCCTGGCATCCTATGCAGTTCGGTCAAGTCTGGCAGAGACCCCTCTATTAAGATTTGGTCAATGGACATTTCCGACCAGTTATGAGGCATCACCACTGCACCGGAAAGCATCCCTGAGGAGGGGGCCACCAGGTCCGCAAGGGTAACAAGGGGTGACAGCGAAGGGATTAATGTGTGTGTCTTAATTTTGACCAGATATGTAATGTGGCTTTGGTATGTATGTTGTGAATCGGATGTAGTTTGATTTCACGGTCGCAGGTGAGGAAGAGAGACCTGGGTGGTAGCGGGGCCAGAGCCTCTTCCGCTACAATCCATTGTTTATCGCTCGACTTTCTAAGAATATCCACCACTCTTGAACTCATCGAGGCATGGTAATACTTCCGTATATCAGGTGCTCCCATTCCTCCCCTGCATTTAGGGAGCGATAGAGTCCGATACGAAATTCTAGGAGTTTTCTGGTGCCATATGTATTTGCTGAACATAGAATTGACCTTGGAGAGGTATGTCGTTGGGATCACTATAGGAAGCATATTAAATAAGTACGTAAACCTGGGCAAGATTAAACTTTTTAGTAAATTTTTTCTACCCATCCAGGAGAGGCAATTGTCCCTCCAGGATTACATAATTTTCATGACTTCATCAAGCAGCGGCAAAATATTTAGCCGGAAAAGATCGTTGTTGCTTCTTCCCAGTTTTACGCCTAGATAGCGGATGCATTGTGCAGGCCATGCGAATGGGTAGAGCGTTTTGAGTTTAGTTTGCGCTGTATGGGGTAAGTTAAAAGCTAGTGCTTCTGATTTTGAGGCGTTAATGTTAAAATTTGACAGGTTACCAAAGTGCTCTAATAGGTCTATACAAGCTGGGAAGCCGCGGAGTGGGTCTGTCATTACAATTAACAGGTCGTCCCTACAAGTAGTATTCAATCCCCTGCAGATTTAGGTGGTTTGATAAGATGCAAATAATTTAGAGTCTTCAAACTGCAAACGAGAGTAGGATTTATTAACAGAAGCATAAATCTTACAAACCAAAAAGTTATGTTGCTCAGTTGAATTTTAATACATTTTAAACATAAAAGTGTGAGTCAATTATTATTCAACCCCTAGGTTTAATATTTTGTGGAATAACCCTTGTTTGCAATTACAGCTAATAATCGTCTTTTATAAGACCTGATCAGGCCGGCACAGGTCTCTGGAGTTATCTTGGCCCACTCCTCCATGCAGATCTTCTCCAAGTTATCTAGGTTCTTTGGGTGTCTCATGTGGCCTTTAATCTTGAGCTCCTTCCACAAGTTTTCAATTGGGTTAAGGTCAGGAGACTGACTAGGCCACTCCATCACCTTGATTTTTTCCCTCTTGAACCAGGCCTTGGTTTTCTTGGCTGTGTGCTTTGGGTCGTTGTCTTGTTGGAAGATGAAATTACGACCCATCTTAAGATCCTTGATGGAGGAGCGGAGGTTCTTGGCCAAAATCTCCAGGTAGGCCGTGCTATCCATCTTCCCATGGATGCGGACCAGATGGCCAGGCCCCTTGGCTGAGAAACAGCCCCACAGCATGATGCTGCCACCACCAGGCTTGACTGTAGGGATGGTATTCTTGGGGTCGTATGCAGTGCCATCCAGTCTCCAAACGTCACGTGTGTGGTTGGCACCAAAGATCTCAATCTTGGTCTCATCAGACCATAGAACCTTGAACCAGTCTGTCTCAGAGTCCTCCAAGTGATCATGAGCAAACTGTAGACGAGCCTTGACATGACGCTTTGAAAGTAAAGGTACCTTACGGGCTCGTCTGGAACGGAGACCATTGCGGTGGAGTACGTTACTTATGGTATTGACTGAAACCAATGTCCCCACTGCCATGAGATCTTCCCGGAGCTCCTTCCTTGTTGTCCTTGGGTTAGCCTTGACTCTTCGGACAAGCCTGGCCTCGGCACGGGAGGAAACTTTCAAAGGCTGTCCAGGCCATGGAAGGCTAACAGTAGTTCCATAAGCCTTCCACTTCCGGATGATGCTCCCAACAGTGGAGACAGGTAGGCCCAACTCCTTGGAAAGGGTTTTGTACCCCTTGCCAGCCTTGTGACCCTCCACGATCTTGTCTCTGATGGCCTTGGAATGCTCCTTTGTCTTTCCCATGTTGACCATGTATGAGTGCTGTTCACAAGTTTGGGGAGGGTCTTAAATAGTCAGAAAAGGCTGGCAAAAGAGATAATTAATCCACACATGTGAAGCTCATTGTTCTTTGTGCCTGAACTACTTCTTAATACTTTAGAGGGACCAAACAGAATGCTGGTGGTTTGAGGGGTTGAATAATAAATGACCCTCTGAATTAACTTTTAACGCTTTAAAAAAAAAAAAAAAAAAAATTAAAAAATCTTTTTGGTTGCAGTGCATTTCCCACTTCCAGGCTGATCTACAGTCCAAATGTCACAAGGCCAAGTTAATTCCGCATGTGTCAACCAGCTAAATCTGCAGGGGGTTGAATACTACTTGTAGGCACTGTACATATATATATAAATTTATTTATTTAAGATTATCTCAGCTCAGGAACATTTTCTTAAACATCTAATTGTAGAGCTTATTACTATTCAAGATCTATTGATTAAAATGAACTTTAAAATTAGATTTTTTGGTAGAAAACCCCTTTAAATATCCTAACTCCATGACCACAGTAATGTGTTCCTTCTATGATGGGCCTTGGCAATCTCTTCTTCAGATTTCTTTATTCTTCAGTGCAGTTTACAGTCTGCCATTTAATGACTCTTGCAGGATACAGCGTTGAAGATGTAATTTTACTGCAAATTAATTTGGTTAAAACTGTGAAATTAAACAGATTATGGACGGGAGCCTGTTCATCAGCACTTAATCATGTCACATTACAGCCGCCCTCCCAAACATGTAATCTTCTTTATGGTGAATTGCTGACTACCAGGAAACGCAGCATTAGGAGCATAACAGGCTGTAGTGTCCTGAATTTCTACGTACAGTTCAACTGAACACAAAGCAGCTGCTCCATCTACAACACAGGCCATTTGTCTTCTCAAGGCCAATGTGGCTAAAGGTTAATTTACACTGCACGATTATTGTGAAAGAGTGATCGTCAGAGTTCTCGATCCAGATAGTCGTATAGAGGCTAAGCAGGCGCGAGAGTAGTGCCTGTCAATCAACATCAATACACAGGTGTGTCAGCAGTTTCAATAGAGCGGGGTGGGTATTCCAGGCAGGGGGTGTTGAGGACTAATTAGAGCAGACCCTCCAGGACCTTTTCAGGAGTCATTTACATACAAGCGCTGGAGAGAATAAAAGCGTATTTCTGAGGTATGCAGGGGAACATCTGGGGATATATAGAGGAGTTACAGGAACCCCAATTGCATCATGTTACAACTGGTGGGCACAGTTTAGAACACCCAAAGGGGATGACAGGTTCCCTTTAAAGAAGGGTTGGTAGGTCGTCTGTGTAAGGCTGCTTTCAGATCAGCGTTTTTTGAAATCGCGGCAGATGCGTTGAAAAAAAAACGCATCTGTCGCGATTACCGCATAGCCGCTGCACTTGCCGCACAGTTGTGGCAAGCCCCATACAATGTATATGCGGGCTTGCGGCAGGAGCGGTAAGTGCGGTTATGGCACTCGGGCAGGTGCGGCCGCGAAAAAAACGCGGCTGACCGCGTTTTTTTTTCGCGGCCGCACCTGCGGCAAGTGCCAAAACCACTCTTGCCACACCTGCCGCAAGCCCGCCTATACATTGTATGGGGCTTGCCACAACTGTGTCGCAAGTGCAGCGGTTATGCGGTAATCGCGGCAGATGCTGTTCTTTCACCGCATCTGCCGCGATTTAAAAAAAATGCTGATGTAAAAGTACCCTAAGGCTGCGTTCACACATTGCGTATTTTGCCGCGTTTTTTTACGCGCGCTTTTCAAAATACGCAATGTGCTTTTTGTCTGCCAGCAAAGTGAATGGGAAATTCACTTTGTAGTGCAGACATTGCGTAAAAATACGCAGTGCGTTTTCCGGGAGAAAACGCAGCTCCGTAAAGAATTGATATGTCAATTCTTTACGGAGCTACTTCTGCGTATTTTCCCAGAGGGGAGGAAGAATCCAGCTTCCTCCTCCCCTCTGTGACAGCTGTGGCCGCCCCATTAGACTTCACAGTGTTAATACACACTGTGAAGTCTAAATTAAAACTAAAGCAAGTGTGTGAAAAATAAAAAACAATGAATACTCACCTTCCGACGCCTTCTCCCAGTGTCTGGTCTCCGGTTAGTCAGATCTCGTCTGACAGGACCTGTGGTGATGTCAGAGGGGGCGTTCCCGGGGCGGTCCCATCGCTGATTGGCTGCTCGCGGTCATGTGGTATCACATGACCGCGAGTGCCCGGGAACAGGTCTTGTCAGACGAGATCTAACTTACAACCGGAGACCAGACACCGGGAGAAGGCGTCGGAAGGTGAGTATTCATTGTTTTTTATTTTTCACACACTTGCTTTAGTTTAATTTAGACTTCACAGTGTGTATTAACACTGTGAAGTCTAATGGGGCGGCCACAGCTGTCACAGAGGGGAGGAGGAAGCAGGATTCTTCCTCCTCTCTGTGACATCACTGCGCTTTCTGGGGGAAAGAAAGCGCAGTGTGTGAATGGTCCTGCGTATTTTGCTGCGCTTTTTTGCGCGGCCGAAAAACGCGGCAAAAAGCGCGCGTAAAAAAGCGCAGCAAAATACGCAAATGTGTGAACGCAGCCTAAGACCCCACATATCTCCGAGGCGAAGGATAAACTACACTGACAAAGCATATTTGTAAGTGCGAGTGATTTCTAAATATACTGCAAGTAGTTTAAAGGAGATGTCCAGGACCGACATTAATCCTTAGGATAGGTCATCAATATCAGACACAGCTGTTATTAGGTCAGACAAATATCAGATACAAACAGTATATAGCACTTTGTAGTGGCCTTTGTCAGGTACTGCAGATCAGCTTCCATTGAAGTGAATGTGAGCAGAACTGTAGTATCTGAGAATAGCCACTCTTCAGTGGACGGCACTGTTCTCATCCACCTCTGAACATTGTTTACATCCGGCTGCCACCCGAACTGGGTGGATAGATCCTCACTGATCTGGTACTGAAGACCTTAGGATAGGTCATTAATGTCAATTCTGAACAACCCCTTTAAAAAGGTAATTTTCATAAGTGGATAATATGTTAACAAATCTCATCCACTCGCTGAAAAAAGTAAAAATAAATAACAAAAATCAGTGACACAATTGGATTTTAAAATCAGAATGCCCATTGTGTTTTGCATTCTTCTCCAATGAATTTTACACTCTGCAATGCATTGCGCCCATACACAATGAAATCAGCTGTGAAGCACAAAATAACTTATCTGACGAGTCTCCAGACCCAGCACAAGTGTTTGGAGTGTACTGACCTCTAGCTCCCTCTGCTGGGAGGACTGCAGTACAACCATATTGTGGGCTTTACATGACTGCTGAGCATCTTTATGCTTCTTCAGGAGCTCCTGCTTTAACACTTTACAAAGAAAAGGAGGCACAATGTTATATACACACACAAACAAAAAAAGGATCATTACGATTTGTCCTCAACAGGCAATAATGAGTTGTAAGTGAGGATTATTCACACAGGTTCAATGGTTGGTGTGCAGTACACAAAGCATCATTTCTACATTCTATTGCAAAGAGGCGCAACACAACACATCCAGATTCCAGCAGTTATAAGTGCAATTAATATAATCATTCCCAGCCCTGTGTGCCCCAATGACAACGTTTGGGGTATGTCTCTACCAGCTTTGTAGAACTAGAGGCTGACAAATTTACCCATTCTTCTTGGCAAAATAATTCTACAATTTTCAAGTCCGCCGAGGTTCTCAATGGGATTTAGGTCTGGACTTTGACTTGGCCTGTCACAAAACAGCCCTCTAGCGCGCCATTATCATTGAGACAATTAAGAAATTGACCGAGGATAGGTAAATGAGGGTGCGGCTGTTCTGCTATTATGCTGATTAATGAGGCGCTCACAGTGTGGGTATTGTATATTTATCACCGGTTCCAACACAGAGTATATGTACAGTATATACCTCAGTACCATTACTTCCAAGCTCCACAACAACCCAAGAAAATACTCGCTGCCACCAATCGCTTTAGGTAGATTGGCCACCCCGTTACTTGAAATAGTGGTAGTAGTTTATAAAGAAAGAGGGTCTAAGCTATTAAATTTGAAATATTTAATCCAAAAGAGTAGGTAGTTTATAAAAATATACAATACAACTACATAAAATAAAAGGGATAAATAAAAGAAAGTTACAACACCTGAGTGACTGAAATGGCTTAGATATATGGAGGGACGTACTTCTTAAGAAAACGTGGTACAATTTGCTTTTATTAACCCACGTTATACCCACTTACCTCTCCTCTAATGACCTCATGTGGGGGCTGTTTGTGGGATGTGGCTGCAGTTCCCCAAACATTATGAAATCCCAGACTCTGGGATATCTGCACTCCTGAGGGTCCCAGGTGGGAAATTAACATTTTCTATCATGAATTTATCTTTTCATAGATAACAATAGCTACACCATGTGTTCTAACTGGCCAATATCAATTTGGGCCTGATAGGAATGGCGCACAGCTTTGTAAAAATATTCATGTCCATAGTCTCATGATCGCAGTGTCAAAGATCTCCCATAACTGTAGGACCTATGCACAATCCATTATATATAATTTTCCACAGGTGCCAAACTATCTAACAAGATCCATTTAATCGCAACACACTGATTTAGTAGGAAGGCAGTTATCAGACTTTCTGCAGACAAAATCCAGGTAGGTTGTATCCCTTAAAGTGAACCTGTCAGCTCGTTTTTACCCCTAAGCCTATCACTACCTGTCCCTGCAGCTTCCTAGAACATCTCTAACCATCCCTGTCTGACCTAAAACTGTTCTATATTGTTTGTAAAAAATGACTGAAACATACATGAGTACAAAAGGACATTCAAGGACCTTCAGCGGTCCTACAGGTTGGTCAGGCTCAAAACTCACTTCAATCATGACATCAACAGCACACTAACAAATCAACCAGGAACTTCATCACTCTCGCAAACACCACCACACTGGGATTACATAATCCCAGTAGTTTCAATCCACCACGTACCCATCATGCCACCGAGATTTTCATACACATACTTGACAGGGATGTAAAAAGTCTGGTAAAGGAACAACGACTTGGACTCCTCCCTATCCGCAATAACTATACACAAGATGAAAAACAGGTAGAAAGCCTCAAACAAAACCCACATATAATTAAACCTGCGGATAAGGGAGGAGCCGTAGTAGTGATGAACAAACACCAATATGTTACGGAAATACAACGACAACTTGCGGACACAGATACATACCAGAGAATACCCAAGATCCAACCTTCAAAATCAAAGAATTAATATCGGACATCAAAGCCATTGACTCTAAAATAAAAATATTTCTAACTTACCAACACCCTATTACACCCGTTCTCTACGACTTACCAAGAAACCATAAGAGTTTGGAAAACCCCCCTGGCCGACCAATTGTAGCATTCACAGACTCTATATTGAACCACCTATCGATTTCCTGGGGAAGATCTTGACACCATTTACCAAGGAAACACAATCATTCATACTTGACACTGGAGATTTCCTACAGAAAATCAGAACCATAGGCACTACACCCCCCAACCTGCATTTTAGCGACACCAGACGTAAACAGCCCATATACCGCCATCGAACACTCCAAAGGCATTGAGGCAGTCAGACACACACTGGAAAATTCCCCATTTAAACCAACAACAAAAAAACCTATGCTTGAACCATCTCAACATCGTTCTAAGGAGAATGTCTTCCTTTATGGCGATGATTTCTACGTCCAGTAATGCGGGACCGCGATGGGTGCGAATATAGCGCCTGTGTACGCTAATCTATACATGGACCAGTTCGAGAGATCCTATGTCTATGTCAATAACCTACACCAGCAACATTCAGTATGCTGGTATAGGTACATCGTTGACATCTTCTGCATATGGGATGATACAATCAATTGCAACGGACTACTGCAATATGACAATTGTCACCCTAAATCAACTAAAGACAGCCTTCCCTGGTCACAATTTAAAAGAGTGAATTGCATAGTCTCTAACCCAGAAACAAGGACTACCAGACTGACAAAAATGTCAAAAAAATTCAGAGACAGGAACTACCCAGACAGATTTCTAAACAAAGAAATCGATCTAGCCACAACAGAACCCTCTGAGCCACAACTGAGGAACAAAACTGATACAGCCCTCCCAAACATATCTCCAACCCAAAAAAAAAAAAAAAAGACAGGCACCTTCCCCTGACTGAACTGTTCCTTTTGCTCCAACATAATTACGTGGAATGTAGTGACCCACCCTAGAATGGGGAAATCATACTACATCAAAGACTACTACAGTACACATGTGACACCAACTTTGTTGTGTACGCAATAAAATGCCTATGTGGCCTACTTTATGTGGGGGAAACACCACAATCTATTAAAGATCGCATATCTAGGCACAAGTCGACAATTCGTTGTGGCCAGATATAGCTTCCCCTCCCTCACCGTTTTAAAGAAGCAAGACATACGGTGTCACAACTATGTTTCCAGATCATATAAAAAGGTACCAAGACCCAGACGGGGTGGTAACCACATCAAACTCCTTAAAGAAAGGGACTCCTTCTGGATATATACATTGGACACTCTTTTCCCCAGGGGCCTCAATAGAGAGAGAGAGAGAATGGCAGTACTAACATAGCATTCTCGTTTTTTTGCTTTCTAGATGAACTGAATATGTTCTTTCTTCTTCCTCTACCTCCTCTCACCCTATACGGTAAGCTGAACATTGATTGTAAATACAGTTAGTAAAACTATGATGTAACCCTATTCCTTTTTCTCCTATACTGAAGGGTTTAGACTCCTACTAATGTATATTTTTTCATTACAGCTTGATACGTATTGTACTGTACATTAACGTGTATCATACCATCTGTTTTAGGTAATATAGCTTAGAATAATTCTACTCGAATGAATCCTAACTTCTATAAACTACCACACAATTGCTTAAATTGCTATACGTTGTAAAAATGCACAACCTCTTTCGTTATTATAACACCATCCTGAATGGGGAGATAACACCACTCATCACTTAAAAATGATTAAACCACGAAAGGGTTAATAATACTCTTGTCTATATGTTATGAATAAGCAATTGTATCTAACATGATAATGCTTTCTGATATCCTGATTCTTTATTCCCCAGTATTCCTCTCTCTGCTATATTCTTTCACAGCTTCCCATAAGAAAACACAAACAGAGCCAGCCCACACCATACAGTCGGGAAAGGCTTAGGTAACAGCCCCCTAACAACGGTATCTAAGATAAACAGCGGCCCAGTCCTGAAAACAAGCACGATACACGGCGCAATTACCCGGTCACATGACCACAGGCATCCCCTACACGTCGCCCAACAATGGTAGCCATAACAAAAAGTGGGCCGATCTAACACGAATGCGCTGGGAACCGCGTCACTTCCGGGTCACATGACCGCAATTCAACAGCACATAAACGCAGGCATAAGCTAATGGCCGTCACTCTAGCCACAGCGCGGGACGTGCCGGCAGTGCGGCACCAAAGAGGCAAGGACCCAGGGGCACTCTCAACTCCCTCCAGCTACCTATAAGCTAAGTAACCATAACTAATCTGTATCACTCTCCATAGAACGCTGCATACCCACTTGTACACCAGCACAGAGGTAACAAATTCAGAAGTGCACCTGCCAGAGGTTTCCCCACAACAGAAAAAGCAGAGGTACATTGGGGTCTGACACAACGCTGTAGGGCATGGGTCCCCAACTCCAGTCTATGAGGGCCGCCAACAGGTCAGGTTTTCCAAATTTCCTTAGCATTGCACAGGGTTGGAATCATCTCCTGTGCAGGTGATTAAATAACCTGTGCAATACTAAGGAAATCCTGAAAACATGACCTGTTGGCGGTCCTCGAGGACTGGAGTTGGGGACCCCTGCTCTAGGGCATATATAACAATCAAAACCACTAAAATCTAGATACTTCTTCCTTAGTCTACCTATACCACTCTATAAAGAGTAACTATACTGCACCTATGCTTACACATTGCAGCAAACTACCCAGGTGCGTATGGATGCACACCAAATATATGGATTCCTCACCAATCCAGGACATGTCAGTACCTGGGTAATATGCATTACATATAGTCCTACAAACCTTAACTCTGTTTATTTCCCCACAGCCAATACATGGATTCTTGCCTCTAAAGGTACCGTCACACACAGCAATATTGCTAGGCAATTTCACTGGCAATTTCCTGGTTGCAGTGAAATCATGGACACAGTGTTCTATTTTGTTGCTGTGTCCAAATGGAACAATGTGTCCATGATTTCACTGCAACCAGCAAATTGCCAGTGAAATTGCCTAGCAATATTGCTGTGTGTGACGGTACCTTTACAGTATTCCACCAAGGGAATCTCTTAGGGTACAGTCACACACACAGATATATTGCATGCAACTCACTGGCTGCAGTGAAATCATGGACACATTGTTCTATTTTGTGGCTGTGTACAAATGGAACAATGTGTCCATGATTCCAATCTAATTTTTAATATATATGATTATATATTTATAGGCACCGGAGCTAGCTATGGATAGACAAGCCAACCTGCTAGTCTATGTGTTATGCAGCTGTAATACCCCAGAGATTGCCTGTGCAATCTGTCTCTAGTTAAAAAAAATTGTATAAGTCTTAATAAATTAATTTATAGGGTTCAGTGCTCACTACCACCCCCTCTAAAAATTATTCAAATATTTCTACTAAAATATTTTTTATTGTCAAACCTAGATACATCCTTATAATGAACTTTTTATTGATTTTATGGTTTTAAAATGTATCTATGTTTGACAAATTTTTTTTAGTAGAAATATTTGAATAATAATTTCTAGAGGGGGTGGTAGTGAGCACTGAAAACTATAAATTAATTTATTAAGACTTAAAAAAATATTGTCCATGATTTCGCTGCAACCAGTGAGTTGCAAGCAATATATCTCTGTGTGTGACGGTACCCTTAGGGCCCCTTTACACGCGGCTACATTTCTAGGGTGGCTACAGGTAACTTACTGGTTGCAGTGAAATCATGGAGACAAGGTTCTATCTTGTTGCTGTGTACAAATGGAATAATCTCTCCATGATTTCACTGCAACCAGTAAGTTACCTGTAGCCACCCTAGAAATGTAGCCGCGTGTAAAGGGGCCCTTAGGGTACCATTACACGTCGCAACATTGCATGCAATTTCACTGGCAATTTGCTGGTTGCAGTGAAATCATGGACACATCGTTCTATTTTGTTGCTGTGTATAAATGGAACAATGTGTCCATGATTTCACTGCAACCAGTAAGTTGCAAGTGAAATTGCTAGCAATGTTGCGACATGTAAAAGGTACCCTTAGGCCTCAGATAAGAACTAGGTACTACATGTTATCCTACTGTATGCTGTCCCTACTCACTCTATGTGACCACTCCTGACCAAAACAATTCTCTCTCTCTTTTTGTTGTCTTCTAATGGTAACAACTACTGCATATCCTCCTGAAGCCGTATTTCAATGATTGACAATCTAAATATTGAATGTCTACCTGTTGATTACTAAATTTTTGTATATATTTACATCCCTTATCTTATACCTTGTTTTTTTTTTTTACACTTTGTTTACAGCGACTCTGATTAAGGCCACAAGATAGTGGCCGAAACGTCACTTCTCAGTCGCATTGTGCCTCATTTTCACAAATAAAGAAAAACCTTCACTTGCTATCTATACCTGAGTGTGCAGTATTTACCTTACATATTATCGGGTGTGCTTTCGAATACACACTGCGCATGCTCCGGAGCTGACCTGAACGCCAATAAACCCCACACACTGTGCAGAACCGGAGCTTCTGCTTAATTATTTTTTCTCACCTCATATTTGCAAAATGTCTTCATTGTGTAAGGGTGAATGGATGTATGAGAGATATCTCATGGATTTATGATTTTTGCCATGATAGGGCTATTCACACACATGAATATAACTTTGATCTAAACAATCTATTGTAGCTCTGGCAGTAAGTTTAGGGTCGTTGTCCTGCTGAAAGGTGAATCTACGCCCCAGTCCCAAGACTTTTGCATACTCTAATGGCCACTTTACACACACCAACTTATCTGTCCAACTTCTGAACTCACTGGTTGCAGTGAAATCATGGACACATTGCTCCATTGTATGGCTGTGTACAAATGGAGCAATGTGTCCATGATTTCACTGCAACCAGTAAGTTGTTCATAGGTTGGACAGATAAGTTGGTGTGTGTAAGGGTACCGTCACACGTGGCGATCTCCCGGGCGATGCCATAGGCGACGCTGGGGCGTGGCCTGTCGCCGGCCACATCGCCAATGCGTCGCCTAATGTAAATGGGCGACGGCGACACGTCTGAGCGGTCGCCTGGTTTCACAACAGTGCTGTGAAACCAGGTGACCATTCATGGGCGATGTGTGCTGATCGCCCTGTGTAACATCTCATGAGCGATGTCAAAGGCGACAGCACACATCGCCCATACCATTCCGGTAGGCGTTTCAGGGCGTATTTACTAGCTCTGGCGGTCTGCGTGGATTGGTGGCAGCTTGAGCGTTCCGATTGGTTGTCCTGTTCCTCGGCGCCATATTTGATTATTTCCAAAGGTGTCTCACCTAGGAGCGTACATACTGTACAGTGATGTCGCCTGTGTGTTTGTGGCTGTGTGCTATAAAAACCAGAGATGTGCTGCCACAAATGTGTGTTAACAGAACGCAATTCAAATAGACCAACTAAAAGCTGCACGAGCGCTGTAATTGTGGGCGTCCTGTATGACAAGACGCACAAGCATACAGTAAATACAGTAGCTCAGGCGGCGTCTCTGGGCCCCCATCAACATGCGACACATCTCCCGTACGTTCGTTCGCCCGAGCGTTGTCAATCGTTTGGCGACGCCTTCCTGCTGCTTTCTCCTTCCCCTGCAGAATTGCAAAAATGGCTGCACCTAGGAGAGCAGCAGTTTGGGGAGAGCCTGAGCTCCTTGTCCTTGTGGCCACTTGTGACCACAAGGACTATTGGTGCCACCAGCACCACATCCACCCGCGCCTCCACAAATAGGAGGTACTTCGGAGGGTACAGAGGCGGCTGCAGAATCGATTGTGGATTACACGGTCCACAAAGCAGATCAGCCACAAAATCGCTGATCTGAAGTTTAAAACCCCAGGACGCATCCCCATACTGCGTGCCACGATTGCCCAGATGAGGGGTGAGTAGCCAGACAATACATACACATCCCTTTCTGTGTAATGAAATACATATGAAGGCCAGCACATGCCACTGTACAGCACAACAAATATAGGGCCAATGTTTATGACAGCTTCTTCATTACTCTGCAGCTACAGGATCATCTTCATGCTTAATCCACATACACCCTATATTCCCCTGTAACCTATATGTCTACTTTACCTAGTCACATATTGTCATATGCTGACCCTACCCACATATGACATAATGTTGGCGAATCCTTGGCATTCTTGCAATCACCCTCATCCTGACCTAAAGAACTTCAAACAGCACTGTGTATTCAGTCCCCACATATCAGGCCATGTTATTCTTGTGACAAAGTATGTTGTTCCCTCAAAAGGTGGCGAAAGAAGGGCTGATAATCCACCATCCCCTGCGGGCGAACCAACACCACCACCACACAGCCAACCTGGCTCACCTGGTACACCGCCTGATGTGTCCCCTCCGGACCCCACAGGCGGCCAAAAGGTGTGTGTAATGTCAATATTACTCATATATACTGTGCACTATATCTGTCTTTCTTTTTTGTACCACTTAATTTGTATGTAGGGGCCTTTGTTATGGGCTAACAAATACACATATGCTGATCTCATTACAGATAATCAGCCCCTTGAAGAGGTGGTCTGGGCAGTAAGCCCTTCCCCATCCCCACCCCCCCAAATGGTGGCTCCCCAGCCACCATTTAAGTGCAAACACTGCTATGTCAACACATCTGCTATGTGTCCTAAACATGTTGCTGATGTGGATGTTCTGTATCCTCTGTAGGTGGCCCATCCCTGCAGGAGCTTATGGCGGCGCGGGACGAGGCGGCCAAAAAACTCGCACAATTGTCCGCTTTAATTGAGCAGTACCAATGGGCCAATTCTAACTGTGCCCCTGACCAAGGCCAGCCAGTTCAAGACTCATAATGTGCTGTCCCACAATTTTGTTATGGTTTATAGGTTTTTATTGACCACGTTGGTCTAAGTTTTCATTAAAAATATGTTCTGATAACCATGACTGTCTTCATTTTTTGGGGTGCATTTATATATAAGCCGGTAACGGGGTTTTACACCATACCATTATACGTAAGAAAGATTCACACAATACAAAAAAGTACATATTTGTGTTCACAAAAGGGTTTAGTTGTCCAACGAAAGCGATGCATGTCCCAGTATGGTCGACCACAAACGTATGGTGCCATAATGTCAGATTTATAGGGGTACAAGCGCACTGGGGACATATGTATGGGACCCAGGGACAGCCCTTTGTGGTGACACAGTATGTTGCGTGAGTGCGTTTTTCACAATAAACATGTATTTCATTACACATATTCTGCACACACACATGGAGAAGGAAATGATAGGTGATCTATACATGCCATTACTGCAAACACACAAATATCTGTGCACACACATAGTTTCAAGGCTGCAATATTATCCAGACCAAAAAAGCAAGAGTGATTTTATTAGACAACGCAGTTGCACAACACACTCAAGACAAGTGCTGTACAAATTCACTGTACAATAAAATGTCAGACGAGCGTCGTGCTTTGCCTTTTTAGCAACGCCAATGCATATAGCAATAATCTGCGACATATCACACGAGAGTTGTCTATTGTGGCGCGGCGAACAAGGAAGGACATTAAAATAATGACCAATCACACGTCTTCAAGGCGTCACACAACATTATTTTAACGCCTATCTGCGAGATGCAGCTCAAAGTTACGCCCACATCGCTCATATGCTGGCTCTGTGTGACGCCGAAGCAGCCACCAGCGACTTGATCGCCCCTGGGCCTTTGGCAACACTCAGGCAATTTCCGTTCGGAATGTCGCTCGAGCGTTGCCTAAGTTGTCACCCAGTGTAAATGGGCGACGGCGATCTCAGGCGCCACGCAAATACGTGCGCGCGCCACGTGCGTCGCCTCTCGCATCGCCCGGGAGATCGCCACGTGTGACGGTACCTTAAAGTGGCCATAACAGGTTTTTCACCTCAAGACTTGCCCTATATTTAGCTCAGTGGTTCTTAACCTTGCTTGAGGTACCAAACCCACCAGTTTCATATGCACATTCACCGAACCCTTCTTTAGTGATAAATCAAATATGATGTTTTTCCAAATTCAAGACATAGGTATATGTTTTTTTTACTGGTACACAAAATGAACCGTGCATGACCCCTAGGGTTAAGAACCACTGATTTAGCTCTATCCATCTTCCCATCAACTCTGACCAGCTTCCCTGACCCTGCTAAAGTGCAGTCTGACATACACTGACACAAACAATGTAGAAAATGGAGAAATGAAGCTCTCCATTTTCGCCGCACCTGTGCTCCAATTCTTACAGAAACAGATACTTGGCTCATACTCGCAGCAGTGTGTCGTTTGTATATAGTACCTGATGCTCTCACATAAGATAATCATCAGATGCTGTATGACAGTGTGAGTGGTGTACCCTATAGTTGTCCTGTGGACAGATTCTCCCACTGGAGCTGTGGATCTCTGCAATTTCTCCAGAGTGACCATGGGTCTCTTGGCTGCTTCTTTTATTGGTGCTCTCCTTGCTTGGAATGTCAGTTTATGTGGATGACCATGTCTTGGTAGGTCTGCAGTTGTGCCACACTCCTTCCATTTTCAGAAGCCAGACTGAACAGTGCTCCGTGAGAAGTTCAGAGCGTGGTTTGGCATGTATGTGTGTGTATATATAAATATAATTTGTCTGGTGTGTCCCTTGTTTTCATGATGTAGTGTGCTCCCCAATGCTCTCAAACAAACCTGAGGCCTTTCTCTGAGCAGCGGAAGTTATACTGGGAATAAATTACACACAGGTGGACTCAAGTAACTAATTAGGTGACTCCTGGAGGCAATTGATCACTCAGGATATTATTTAGGAACATCAGATTACAAGGGGTTGAATATATATTTTTTATTATTATTATATCTCTACTTACATAAATATGCTATCCCGTCCATCAACACTTCTGGTGTCAGGTTGACCTCATATCACGCGCCAGTGCAGCTAAGGTTGTAAACCCAAGTGATGGGTTTGCATATATGGTGCCCGCTGGTGGTACTGCGCAATGGACCGACACTCAAACACGACGACACCTGAAGTTGCTGCCAGGAACCCGCTGTCGCACACATCGCTCGTCGCCCACACCGCTGAATGAGGAACTGTGCCTGGGTGTCAAAAGATGGTGGTGGCCTCAGGAATACAGTGCACAGGGGCAAGAAGACGGCGCACAGGGGGAGAAAGGTCAAAGGAGACATCACAGAGGGAAGAAGACAGCACAGGAGGGAGAGAGAGCAGACATGGGGAGAGCACACAGAGGGTAGAGAGAGCGGACGGGGGAGAGTGCACAGTGGGTGGGGTCAGAGAGACAGCAGCTGTGCGTAGTGCCACAGAGCCCGTCCCCATTGTGATGTCACTGCTCTCCACATCTGGTGTATATATATTATAGTAGTGTTGCCCAAATAGATTTGTATAGATAGGGACAATACTACTATTATTTAGCAAGAAGCTATAGCTTGAGTAAATGAATGGTGATAGGCCTCATTATACGATAGCAAAATTTTTACAGGCCTCCAAAATAGTGAAATGTTCTACTTATCTACTTACACAGCTTATTCCTGTTGTAGTATGAAAGAAATTAAAGGCAACTAACAGAAAACATATCCTAGGCATAGGCAAAAATGTACCGATTCATGGGGATTTAACGGTTTGAACTCACACCGATCAGCAAAAGGGAATTTTCAACCATTGACAGGGCACCTTTATCCAAAATGCAAAACTGTATGGCAGGATGGACACCATAGCATCGCTCCATTCATTCGCTATGCAGCTGCCAAAAAATAAAATCAGAGTGCAGCACTCGGCGAGGATATATTCTTATGGGATAAAGGTTCCCTGTTCTCCTGATCAATGCAGGTCCCAGCATATGTCATCAGTGTGACCATTTTTAGCATCAGTGTTTTTCATGGATGGAATAATAACTAAAAATTACAATTTTCCCCCTATACTTAGCAATATTAAACACGTACAGCAAAAAGAAGTCACCGGTGCCATCCATGTGCAGTACGTGTTTTTCACAGACCCACTTCCATGCTGCCGGAAGAAAAACAAAACAACATGTCTCTGTGTTTTGCATGGAAACACGGTCCATGTAAAAACACAGACCTCTGAAGATCATCATAGGTTATAATGGGTGCGTGTGATTATGTATGAAAAAAACAGATACCATACATACTGGAAACACAAATGTGTGAAGGAGGCCTAAAGTGAATGAAATGCTAACGACTGACTTGTTCTTTACCTCTGTGTTCTGCATGTAATTTTATACGCTGGTTATACAGGTTTTTTTCTGTCAAATGCTGGATCTCCAACAAGCCTTGGACAATCTCAAAGACGGTGCCATCAATAAGTGCCAGGGCCAAATCACTGAGAGTGGTGTATGACAAGCGCTGCTGAAAAGAACTGAAAGAGAGATTATTCAGTATAAAATGACATGAAATTAGAAAATCAGATTAAATCACTACTAATTGATGCATCGGTTGATTGAGAATACATCAAGACTGCAAGACCACGTGGACATGTTAAAGGGATCCTGTCACCCCCAAAACACCTGTAAACCTATTAAAACCTGTCCCTAGAGCATATTAACACTTTCCCTACACTGTTTTTACCTCCTAAATGCAGTAAGTGACATTGGATAAAAACGTTTTATAAGTACCTGATTACTGATGATAATGAGTGACTATCTATTCATAGTCACTCATCAAGACTGCCCCTCTGCTTCATATCACGCCTGAATAGGCGTGATCTACTGCCCAGATTCAAAATCGCGCCTCCCTGCTGTGCCCTGTGTCGTCCGAGGCTGCTGTGTGGCCGGGTGACGCGATCCGCATCATTCGCGGCGCCTGGTGACGTATTTACACCGGCGCCGCGCTGTCAGCTTCAAAATGCGCACTGGGCATGCGCAGTGCGCATTTTGAAGCCGACAGCGCGGCGCCGGTGTAAATACGTCACCAGGCGCCGCGAATGACGCGGATCGCGTCACCCGGCCACACAGCAGCCTCGGACGACACAGGGCACAGCAGGGAGGCGCGATTTTGAATCTGGGCAGTAGATCACGCCTATTCAGGCGTGATATGAAGCAGAGGGGCAGTCTTGATGAGTGACTATGAATAGATAGTCACTCATTATCATCAGTAATCAGGTACTTATAAAACGTTTTTATCCAATGTCACTTACTGCATTTAGGAGGTAAAAACAGTGTAGGGAAAGTGTTAATATGCTCTAGGGACAGGTTTTAATAGGTTTACAGGTGTTTTGGGGGTGACAGGATCCCTTTAAGTATTTGGTGAGTTTTTAAAGTCAGAATTTGTAAGGCAAAACCTGGACTGGGTGATAAATACAGAAGTGGTGACGTGTTACTATTATACTTTTCCTCTGATTGTTCCAATCCTGGATATGGCTCATAAATACTGAAGTAAAAAAAAAAACTCACCAAATACTTAACGTGTGCACGCGGACTTACTTTGGAGGTGTTTTCCCAAGATGTTGAATTTGAGGGCCGCCATGTTCCAGTGAGTGCTGTTCTAGCATGGCGCGGGCCGGGAGCCATGGGTGAGGTAGTCATCTCTTATGCCCTTGCATGTTACGTGAAGTTGGGGGTCCTGGCTGGGTGTGTGGACTTGTGCTCCTAGGGTGCTATACCCTTGAAGGCTGCATGATGCCATTGACTTCAGCTGGCCAGGGCCTGACGGTAGAAAGTTCAATGAGACCACCTTTCCAAAATAAACTCTTTACGTAATGATAACTTAGTAGGAAGTATATATAGTAGATAGCATATAGTAGTGCATAGCTTCATGAACATTTCCTTTATAACACAGGGCATTTTCATATAATGTCCATCCCTTCTCCAAACACAATCTCTATACTTCTTCAAGCGCAATTTCTTTGCAGCTTCACCTTAATCTCTGCTCCTTCAACATAACCCAGCTCATTACTACAGTCCAGTTAGTGAGAGTCGTTTTCTCAACCCACCGCCTCTTCTTCCTCTTAAAGAAAACCACGTGCCAATATGCCTGCACATTATCTTCTCTACTTCTGACACCTGGGGCACTCTCTTCGTCTCATGTTCTATGTTCTGTTCCCTCGGGAGCTGTACTGCTAGGTGTCGTGTCCCAGGAACAGTCTCCTGTCAATCACTCTCCACTTCAGTCAACTCTCCCTCTTTCTCTAAGGATCACGCTATGGTCTACCCTGGTCTCCTCCTATGTTAGATACCCACTAATCACACCTTAGGTCACTGTACGCTGGCCCCATCTGCCCCCTGCCAGGAAACCATCACTGCTGCCTCACTTTAGATCCTTCCATTCAGGGCTAGTCCCAAACATTAACTCTTACTTTCTATGATGTTGGACAAAATACAATCTATGACCATAAACACGTCACAGTTCATATTACACGTCACAACAACACTGGTGCCTTCAAGGGCATATGATGGCAGAATGTCCATCTCCTTACACTGAGGCCGCCCCATAGTATATACACCAGGCAGAGTTCTGTACATCTAGTAGCAGCTGAGCTTAGGCTAGGTTCACATTTACGTTCGGCACTGGAGCGTATGGAGCGCACATGCGGTGCCGTACGCAGTAATTTTCATGTGAACGCAGCGGTGATTGTCCTGAATGCGTTCACATGAAAATGTCATTTTAAGTCGCCCACCCACCCAACCAGCGGCCTTGGTGGCCGGGAGGCGGAGAGCTCCTCCTCCTGGCCGCTGCTGATCTCTTCCTCCCGACCACTGCTGCTGGTTTAAAATAACCGGCAGTGAAAACACTTCACTACCGGCTATTTCAAATGAACAGCTGATCCTGATGTATGTTAAACATAGGAGCACATAGTGCCTGCGCTTTGCTGCCCTCAGGACGCAGCGTTCACAGCGCACATGGTGCTCAAATGTAAACCCAGCTTTAGTACTGCACGTCTGGCAAACTGACCCAACGATATTGGGCAGAACATGGATTGTGCCTGGTAAAGTGTGAAGGGGGACGAGTGCTCACCGGAGCACTGCACAACCAGTAACCAGTCAATTCAAGGTGGTATTGGGATCAGATCCCCATTATTAATTACTGATTCTAAACACTGAACATCAATCTCTAGTCTCAGAAAACCCCTTACCTCTTCACTATCTTTTCGAGCAAGCACAGCGTGCCTAGGGTTTTCCTTGGCTGTAAGCCATGATCATCAACATTAACAGAAATAAACCCTTGACATAAATCCCTGTGTAATGACTCTATATAATATATGGGCTTCACTTTATGCACTGAATTACTTTATGATATTGGACTTCTGTACATGACTGCAGCCTTTCTCTGCCCTTCCCAGTGGGGTCAGCACAGTGTGACTGTATCCCTGGGGCAGGGGGAGCGCTGACAGTGTACGGCACTCCGGACTATGCCGGCGATACACCACACTGATGCGGTGCTGTGTGCGGCCATGTCTGTACCTCGGTAAATCCTTCACCAGACTCTGCAGCTCGGACAGCAGGTGATAATGGCGCTCCTGCTGCTGGGTCATGTCGCTCGGCTCCTCGTACGTCCCCAGGTATCCGGCCATGGCCGCGGGTCTGCAGTGAGACCTCCAGAAGGACGGGATGATCACGTGACAGCACAGCTCGTCATGTGACCCGTCTGAGTAGTCACGTGAGTTTTGCAGTGGCGTGCTCCGGAAGTAGAAATACGTCACTTCCCCTGTGTGTGCGCTGCTGTCTGGTGATGACGTCACGTGTGTCACCTGTGAGGAGGACAACAAACCGGTGTCTACAGACCAGACAGTTCACTACTAACACCAGGATGGAGGGAATGGGGCACAGAGGGGAGAGGGGTCTGCAGTGGTGAAGGGAGCCACATACAGGGGAATGGGGCTGCAGTGGTGAAGGGAGCCACATGCAGGGGAATGGGGCTGCAGTGGTGAAGGGAGCCACATGCAGGGGAATGGGGCTGCAGTGGGACATGGAGTAACGGTGGGGAATGGGGCTGCAGTGGTGAAGGGAGCCACATGCAGGGGAATGGGGCTGCAGTGGTGAAGGGAGCCACATGCAGGGGAATGGGGCTGCAGTGGTGAAGGGAGCCACATGCAGGGGAATGGGGCTGCAGTGGGACATGGAGTAACGGTGGGGAATGGGGCTGCAGTGGTGAAGGGAGCCACATGCAGGGGAATGGGGCTGCAGTGGGACATGGAGTAACGGTGGGGAATGGGGCTGCAGTGGTGATGGGAGCCACATACAGGGGAATGGGGCTGCAGTGGTGATGGGAGCCACATACAGGGGAATGGGGCTGCAGTGGGACATGGAGCAACGGTGGGGATTGGGGCTGCAGTGGTGAAGGGAGCGGCAGAAGAGAATGTATCACTGATACAATGTAACAACGCATTACATAGCCTGTACTGCAGACTGATACTACGTAACGAGACCTTACAGAGTCTGTACTGCAGACTGATACATTGTAACAAGACCTTACAGAGCCTGTACTGCAGACTGATACTATGTAACGAGACCTTACAGAGTCTGTACTGCAGACTGATACATTGTAACGAGACCTTACAGAGCCTGTACTGCAGACTGATACTATGTAACGAGACCTTACAGAGACTGAACTGCAGACTGATACTATGTAACGAGACCTTACAGAGTGTACTGCAGACTGATACTATGTAACGAGACCTTACAGAGCCTGTACTGCAGACTGATGCATTGTAACGAGACCTTACAGAGCCTGTACTGCAGACTGATACATTGTAACGAGACCTTACAGAGCTTGTGCTGCAGACTGATACTATGTAACAAGACCTTACAGAGCCTGTACTACAGACTGATACATTGTAATGAGACCTTACAGAGCCTGTACTGCAGACTGATACATTGTAATGAGACCTTACAGAGCCTGTACTGCAGACTGATACACTGTAACGAGACCTTACAGAGCCTGTACTGCAGACTGATACACTGTAACGAGGCCTTACAGAGACTGAACTGCAGACTGATACTATGTAACAAGACCTTACAGAGCCTGTACTACAGACTGATACATTGTAATGAGACCTTACAGAGCCTGTACTGCAGACTGATACATTGCAACGAGACCTTACAGAGCCTGTACTGCAGACTGATACACTGTAACGAGACCTTACAGAGCCTGTACTGCAGACTGATACACTGTAACGAGGCCTTACAGAGACTGAACTGCAGACTGATACTATGTAACGAGACCTTACAGAGTCTGTACTGCAGACTGATACATTGTAACGAGACCTTACAGAGCCTGTACTGCAGACTGATACATTGTAACGAAACCTTACAGAGCCTGTACTGCAGACTGATACATTGTAATGAGACCTTACAGAGCCTGTACTGTAGACTGATACATTGTAACGAGACCTTACAGAGCCTGTACTGCAGACTGATACACTGTAACGAGACCTTACAGAGCCTGTACTGCAGACTGATACACTGTAACGAGGCCTTACAGAGACTGAACTGCAGACTGATACTATGTAACGAGACCTTACAGAGTCTGTACTGCAGACTGATACATTGTAACGAGACCTTACAGAGCCTGTACTGCAGACTGATGCATTGTAACGAAACCTTACAGAGCCTGTACTGCAGACTGATACATTGTAATGAGACCTTACAGAGCCTGTACTGTAGACTGATACATTGTAACGAGACCTTACAGAGCCTGTACTGCAGACTGATACACTGTAACGAGACCTTACAGAGCCTGAACTGCAGACTGATACTATGTAACGAGACCTTACAGAGTCTGTACTGCAGACTGATACATTGTAACGAGACCTTACAGAGCCTGTACTGCAGACTGATACATTGTAACGAGACCTTACAGAGCCTGTACTGCAGACTGATACACTGTAACAAGGCCTTACAGAGACTGAACTGCAGACTGATACTATGTAACGAGACCTTACAGAGTCTGTACTACAGACTGATACATTGTAACGAGACCTTACAGAGCCTGTACTGCAGACTGATACATTGTAACGAGACCTTACAGAGCCTGTACTGCAGACTGATACATTGTAATGAGACCTTACAGAGCCTGTACTGTAGACTGATACATTGTAACGAGACCTTACAGAGCCTGTACTGCAGACTGATACACTGTAACGAGACCTTACAGAGCCTGAACTGCAGACTGATACTATGTAACAAGACCTTACAGAGTCTGTACTGCAGACTGATACATTGTAATGAGACCTTACAGAGCCTGTACTGCAGACTGATACACTGTAACGAGACCTTACAGAGCTTGTACTGCAGACTGATACATTGTAATGAGACCTTACAGAGCCTGTACTGCAGACTGATACATTGTAACGAGACCTTACAGAGCTTGTACTGCACTGCAAACTGATACATTGTAATGAGACCTTACAGAGCCTGTACTGCAGACTGATACATTGTAACGAGACCTTACAGAGCCTGTACTGCAGACTGATACATTGTAATGAGACCTTACAGAGCCTGTAGTGCAGACTGATACATTATAACGAGACCTTACAGAGCCTGTACTGCAGACTGATACATTGTAATGAGACCTTACAGAGCCTGTACTGCAGACTGATACATTGTAACGAGACCTTACAGAGCTTGTACTGCAGACTGATATATTGTAATGAGTCCTTACAGAGCCTGTACTGTAGACTGATGCATTGTAATGAGGCCTTACAGAGTCGTTTGAAAATGACATACATGTGTCTGTGTCCCTGATATGTGACGAAATGGATGCTAGATGTATTGGAGATACAAACGTGTGAAAGAGGCCCGCATCTGTGTTGCAAGCACTCCTCCTTTGCCAAGATAATCCATCCTCCTCACAGGTGTGGCATATCAAGATGCTGATTAGACTCTTTGATTATTGCACAGGTGTGCCTTAAGCCCCCATCACACATAACGAGACTGTTGGCGAGATCGTTGTTAATGGTGGGTTTACACGCTCAGACATCTGAAACGATATTGTTTAAACGTCACGCTTTTGACATCGTTCGAACGATATCGTTTTTGCATCGTTGGGTGTAAACGCAGGATATCTGAAGGAAAAATCGTTGGATCGGACATCTCAAAAGTGTGCTCAGGACCTCACTTTTATCGTTCGTCGTCCAATTAACACTCCAGCAATGTGCAGCATCATTCAGTGTGATACCAAAATGAACGATATCGTTCTAAATTTTCCTATTCCTGCAACTTTATGCAATCGTTCACAAAGTTGTAATGAACGACGCTGGCGCGTTGCCAAATTACACAACGTTAATGATATCCTTGCGTTTGACAACGCACTAACGATATCAAAACGATCACAGTCACGTGACATTCCAAACGATATCGTTTCAGATATCTGATCGTGTAAACCCATTAGTCCCAGATTTTGTGACGTAACAGCGATCTCGCTAACGATCTCGTTATGTGTGACACTTAGCAGCGAGCAGGCCCCTGCTGTGAGATCGCTGATCATTACAAAGTGCTCTGGGTCATTTTTAGGTTGTTGGTCTCCCGCCAGGAATGCTGCATCGCTGTGTTTGAAAGGGACAACGATGAACGATCTCAATACTACGCCCGAGAGTGACAATTCCCAACGACCTCTGTATCATTCCTGATCGTTGCTGAGTCGCTGGTGAGACCTGACTGTTTGACATCTCACCAGCGATCCCAAAGTGACGCAACAGCGATCCCTAAGGATCGTTATCGTTGTCGGCATCGCTGTTGCGTCGTTGTGTGTGACGGGAGTAGGCTGGCCGCAATAAAAGGACACTCTAAAATGTGCAGTTTTACAGTATTGAGGTGTTTCGGCAGGATGGGAAGGGTCAGAAAACCAGTCTATATCTGGGTGTGACCCAGGGCTGTGGAGTCGGTAAGCCAAACCTTCGACTCTGTCTCCTCAATTTCCTTTACACCGACTCTGACTCCCACAGATATTGCTTATATTTAAGAGATAAATTTATTATAGTACAATGTGAACATTAGACTTTTAATCATTATTATGATAGAATAATCAAGATATTTAGATAAAGATAAAATATATTGCAATACAACTTTAGAACACAAAAAAAACGTTAATACATTGTAAATATGCAATACATTATGCAGTAAGTGGCAAAATAGAAACAGAATCGCCTCCATCAGATCCTCCTTCATACAGTTGTGGCCAAAAGTATTGACACCCCTACAATTCTGTCAGATAATACTCAGTTTCTTCCTGAAAAGATTGCAATCACAAATTCTTTGGTATTATTATCTTCATTTCATTTGTCTTCAATGAAAAAACACAAAAGAGAATGAAGCAAAAAGCAAAACATTGATCATTTCACACAAAACTCCAAAAATGGGCCAGACAAAAGTATTGGCACCCTAAGCCTAATACTTGGTTGCACAACCTTTAGCCAAAATAACTGCGATCAACTGCTTCCGGTAACCATCAATGAGTTTCTTACAATGCTCTGCTGGAATTTTAGACCATTCTTCTTTGGCAAACTGCTCCAGGTCCTTGATACTTGAAGGGTACCTTCTCCAAACTGCCATTTTTAGATCTCTCCACAGGTGTTCTATGGGATTCAGGTCTGGACTCATTGCTGACCACCTTAGAAGTCTCCAGTGCTTTCTCTCAAACCATTTTCTAGTGCTTTTTGAAGCGTGTTTTGGGTCCTTGTCCTGCTGGAAGACCCATGGCCTCTGAGGGAGACCCAGCTTTCTCACACTGGGCCCTACATTATGCTAGATAGCAGGATAACATTATGCTACAAAATTTGTTGGTAGTCTTCAGACTTCATAATGCCATGCACACGGTCAAGCAGTCTAGTGCCAGAGGCAGCAAAGCAACCCCAAAACATCAGGGAACCTCCGCCATGTTTGACTGTAGGGACCGTGTTCTTTTCTTTGAATGCCTCTTTTTTTCTCCTGTAAACTCTATGTTGATGCCTTTGCCCAAAAATCTCTACTTTTGTCTCATCTGACCAGAGAACATTCTTCCAAAACGTTTTAGTCTTTCTCAGGTAAGTTTTGGCAAACTCCAGCCTGGCTTTTTTATGCCTCGGGGTAAGAAGTGGGGTCTTCCTGGGTCTCCTACTATACAGTCCCTTTTTATTCAGACACTGACAGATAGTACGGGTCGACACTGTTGTACCCTCAGACTGCAGGGCAGCTTGAACTTGTTTGGATGTTAGTCGAGGTTATTTATTCACCATCCGCACAATCTTGCGTTGAAATCTCTTGTCAATTTTTCTTTTCCGTCCACATCTAGGGAGGTTAGCCAGAGTGCCATGGGCTTTAAACCTCTTGATGACACTGCGCACGGTAGACACAGGAACATTCAGATCTTTGGAGATGGACTTGTAGCCTTGAAATTGCTCATGCTTCCTCACAATTTGGTTTCTCAAGTCCTCAGACAGTTCTTTGAGCATGGAGAAAAGAAAGAAGACCAATGTGATACACACAAAGACACAGGACAGCGGCTGAGTCAACTTTAATCCATGTCAACTGGCTGCAAGTGTGATTTAGTTATTGCCAACACCTGTTAGGTGCCACAAGTAAGTTACAGGTGCTGTTAATTACACAGATTAGAGAAGCATCACATGATTTTTCTAAGGGTACCAATACTTTTGTCCACCCCCTTTTTTTATGTTTGGTGTGGAATTATATCCAATTTGGCTTTAGGACAATTCTTTTTGTGTTTTTTCATTGAAGACAAATTAAATGAAGATAATAATACCAAAGAATTTGTGATTTCAATCATTTTCAGGAAGAAACTGAGTATTATCTGACAGAATTGCAGGGGTGTCAATACTTTTGCCCATGACTGTAGACAAATCCAAAAGAGACTCGGTCTGGTAGATGAGAACTCTCAATATATTTGATTGGACAAGATGGCCCACACATCCACTTATATTATGTAACTTATATGGCCACTTTACACACGGCTACATTTCTAGCTTATCCACAGGTAACTTACTGGCTGCAGTGAAATCATGGAGACATGGTTCTATCTTGTTGCTGTGTACAAATGGAATCATGCCTCCATAATTTCACTGCAGCCAGTAACTTACCTGTGGATAAGCTAGAAATGTAGCCGTGTGGAAAGTGGCCATTAGTGATGACAGGCACTAATGTGTATGTTACACCTTAAATCAGTAGATCCACTCACTATATAGACCTTGATTAGGGAATCTTTAAAATTATAATGTTTTTTCCTAGCAACAAGTTTAATTCCCAAACATCTGTATAAAGGGACAATGTCATTCAAGGGTTAAAATTATGGAACACTGAGAGGGACTTTCTAGCCAATGAAGCATCAGTAGTAAACAGCTGTTGTAACTATGGCAACTGTGCTGATGTCATAACAACATACATCTATGTTAGAAGATTCTGAAACAACAGAGCAGACAGACGGACGGCCGTATGAGGAGGCACCATACTTGATGTGTCTGGAGACCTGGAGCTTCATCACTCCAACATATGTAAGGGAGGAAGGGGGGACATCCGCCTAGCCAGCCAGATCAACCATACCGCCTAGCCAGCCAGATCAGCCATATCGCCCAGCCAGCCAGATCAGCCCAACTAACCTTAGCGATCAATGGGGTGACAGATGTTGCAGCCAGATCTCCCTCACGTCCAGTACTAGCCGCCTTCACCTTTATGTGTACGGCCTGGAAAGGTCCCATTAGGCTTTCTCCATACGGTTCTCGCACAGGGCACCTGCTTTGACCTTCATTACTGTCTGTTTTCTGCTGATATAACCTGTGTGACTGTATGATGTCACTGCTATCATATCTGCAGTGGATGTATATTATGTCTCACTGTAAATATGATTAAATGTACAAATTCTGATCCAATTTGCTGTTTCGTGTTGGCATTAACCTTCTAAGCCCAAGGGAAGGGCAGTCCTCCAGCCATGGTTCCCTAGAGGTTTCCTCCACAGGGGTTTTTTCCTCTCCTGAGTGCTGAAGGATGATTCTTCGTGAGTCGGAGGTTTGCCATTTTCAGTGTTTTTTTCATAGTAATTGGCTGATTCTAAATTTCAGACACTGAATACAATAATGATAATGTGATTGGAATAAAACTTGCTCTATTTCACATCCAATAAAAGTGTTTTGTGTGTTTCTTTCACAATCTGTGTTGATATGAATACCTATGATATGGCCATAAAGCCAGGTAAAGAGTTGTTTTTTTATTATTACTGATTGTAAATGTGAATCATAGATATGAAGAATGTAGAAAAGGTGCATTTGTCATTTTACGTATGGTAATGGGAACCCAAACTTATAGAGAAAAAAATTAAAAAATAAACACTCTGAAAACTATTAGCGGACTCATGAGTTCAGGTGTATTGAGTCCTCTGCACACAATATGTTACAAGGATGATAAGCGGTCTTTGTGGGAGCGCTCAAGAAGCAGGCACCTGAACCGATTTCATTAACAAGCAACTTTATTTCCCCTTAGCTCCACAACATGTTTCAACTGTGCTTTGACAGTCTTCCTCAGGCCGCCTGAGGTTTGGAGTAGGATTGGGGCCAGGGCATAAGCAGTGGAGCAGTCTCTATGGAGCAGGGGAGCGGGGAGGAATAACGCACACACACCGATGAGTGTCTCTTTACCTTTTTGGAAGTTGCAGGTAATTCATCCAGAGCACTGATGGGTGACCAGACGCACAGTGAACTTCCACAGAAAGTGGGTGTAAGGCTTCCCTAAGTTCTTTCCCCTGTTGCTGAAGCCCAGCCCGTGTATAACTTGGCTGGCCTCCTCTCTTCCCTCTTCCTCTCTCTCCTCCTACGCAGTCTGCGGGTTACCCTCAATGATCACCGCTATCCTCTTCTCACTCCGGTCTCTGGCTCCCTTTTATAGAGTACGCAGGGGGACCGGGTGACTGAAGTCTCCACTTTGTGACGGGGTTCTCTGCGGGGCCTAAAGTGCTCCTGTAGGTGCGGATCCCCGAAGTCCAGTAGTTAGCTGGGCAAACCTTCACTGGCTCCTTTGTTCCCATGGCTGTCTGTGCTCCTTGCCTTCCAACCCCACTCCTGGGCCTAGCTGGACAGCAGAAGGGCTACTCCGGATCTCTGGTTCGAGCCTAGCACAGCACCGAGCACCAGGACGACTTCGCAGCTCTCCTAGTGTCTGTACACTCTACCTAACTCCTCCCCCAGCACCAGTATTTATAGGGGAGCTCGTCTAGGATCAGCAAATAGTGCTCCCCCTACTGAGCTGGGGTGGAAGATGTTGCATGTAAATGGTACCCACTGTGGAAATCCAGATGTGCACTATTGAATCTTGTGGCTACCTGTGTGAGCAGGACACCACACAACCAGCACCTTTATAGGAGGGTTACACCCACATGTAGGAGTAATCAAAAAAATACAAGATGAAAAATACTACAGTAATATAAAAAAGAATGGCATAAATTCAAATCATATAAATATTGACAACTCATTCTTGCCATTTTATCCTAATGGACGCTGTGCTCTGAGCTGAAACATCAACCTGGCTTCTCTTTTTACTAATAAATTTATTTGTGATCAACTGTGGAGGTAAAATGACTTTGTCAGTGTGTGCAAACTTCTGGATTAGATCTATGCATATCACAAACTTGTTTGATAAGTGTTGGTGATCCTTTCCTCCTCCCTCTTCTCTCATTTCTGCTGAAGACTTTGCCTCTTTCTTCAAGCCAAACAAAAGGCACCAAAAAGATATCAGACAGAGTCAACTGGGAGATCTCCAGTCAGGGGACAACTTCCTTTTTGAGAGTTCCCGTCCGGGCTGCGTGCTTTCTTTCTTAGACTGGGTTATAAGCTGCCATTCACGTAAAGCAAGGTCCAGTTTTTTGGAAGAATGGAACACATAGTGGGTGTCTTCATACATAAACCTGACCTTCACTGGGGAAACCCCAACTATAGGGGATATCATTCTCTCTCAGGACTTTACACATAGGGGCAAACTCCCGTCTCCTGGCAAGGGTGCCCACGGATAGATCAGGAAAAACAGTAATCTTAGTGTAGGGCCAGGCAAGGACGGGCTCCCTTTTATGGCTAGCATAAAGTTATCTTTCGTTCTGTAGGAGTGCAGGCAGGCAAGGTCATCTCTTGGTAGAACCTGGTTAAAGTGGGTCGGCTTAGGAACTCTATGTATTTGAGCAATTTCAAGGGAAGTAGCCTGTGTATCTGGAAGGACTGCTGACAGAAAGCCAGTAAAGAAAGATGATAAATCTGAGTCCTTCACAGTCTCTGGGATCCCTCTGAATCTCACATTACATCTGCGGGATCTATCGTTAAGGTCCCACAATTTAAGTTGATGGGTCGTCATACGCTCTTCCATAGCGGCAAAGCTGTCAGCTAGCTCATTATGAGCTGTTGCATATTCCGTCATCTTGTGTTCTAGATGGTCAGTACGGTCTCCCAGCAAGTTAACCTCTTTCTTCAGCTCCCCCAGCATACCTTTTATATCTTCATGGAGAGCCTTCCTCAAAGAGGACAGCAGCCGCTCCATCGTGGCTTCTGTGAGAGGGATGCCCTCCTCCTCCGCATGGGTCATCTCTCTAGTGGCTTTAGAGGAGCAAGAGGATGCAGAGCGGGAGCGAGAAGCCGGCGCCATCTTGGAATTCTGCGCCCCGTCCCTGCTGAAGAAGTCTGTCATTTTTGCCGGGGAATTCTACCGTTTCGAGGGTCCCCGCGGCATTCCAGAGGCTCTCCAGGTGCTTCGGTGAGTAAGAATGCCGGTTAGGCATGTGTGAGCCACGGTGAGCGAGCGTGGAAGCCGAGTATGCGGGAGCGTCCAGCGCCATCAGCAGCCAAGCCACGACCCCCCAGTTCATTCTATAATATTGTATATCTTGACATTATCATGCCTGTAGATTGAGTCTTACTTGCTTGAACTGCTTCATCGATTTATTGTGTACTCTCTAAAGGTACCGTCACACAGGGACATATCGCCGGCGATGTTGCCGGCGATCGCGGGAGCACGCATCCCTCACAACATCGCCGGTGAGATGTCAGACTGAGCAACTTACCGGCGATGTCGCCGGATAGTTGCCGCGGCTATCGCTCGCTGGGTTGCTGGGCAACCCAGCGAGCGATAACTCGCAATGTTGTAGATAGGCGGAATCGCCCGCAACATTGCAGGTTGCCGCGTTACACAGGGCGATCAGGCATGATCGCCTGACCAACATCGCCAGGTTTCCGAACATTGTTGGGAAACCTGGCGATGTTACTCAGGCGATTTTTCCCCTGATCATCACCCTGTCACACGAGGCAACTCTCCGGCGATGTCGCCGCAACCTGGCCACGCCCCTCAGTTGCCGGCAACATCGCCGGCGATGTGTCCCTGTGTGACGGTACCTTTAGGGACACTTCCCAAGCATATTTTTGCCCTGTATATTTGCTCATAGATCTGTTTTTGCACTCGGTACATAAAGTGATTATCTTGTGGCGTTTTTATAGCTTTATTTTAGCGTTATTTTACAGAACAAACCCTCAATACACACTTGGAATGTTTTTTAAATGTTTTTAAAACGGATCACTGTCTTCATGCATGTAATTTTGAGTGTTTAGTCAGAATGGGGCTGTGTGGGAAAAAGGGGCATGACATATAGTTCGCCATGATGAACTATTAAATAATCATTCTATAGTACATACAGGCAAAACAGTGTTTTTTCGTGGAAATAACATGTACAAAATTTTATTCTGAAAAAACACTCAAGGTACACTCACACCCCACCATATGGCTTCCATATCGCCATTAATTTGTGTTTTTCGGCAATGTGGAAGCGACATCGCCAGTGCATAGTGGCGTGAGACATGGCGATTTTGAAGCGATGGCTGGGAAGACCACCGCGGTGCAGAATAAGGTACGATACACAAGATGGGAGTGCAAACCACAAGGGTGAATTTATTAACAGGCGGGGAAAGGAGTGAAGAAGGCAGGTTCAAGCAGGGGTAAACAGTGGCAAACGAGATTTAACAAACTTTTCGCTTTCTCTAGTTGGTCCGCTCAATAGCACGGTTCTCCAACTATCACAAGTTAAGAGCACACAGGTAAATTCACAACAACAAGGTACAATGCTACTCTACGTGTAACCTTTCTGGCCGTGCTACCCAGGCCACACAGGCTGCCGTGTTCTATCTACTGAAGCCTATTCTAAACCCTGAAGGATGCACAATATTCAACTCACAGTGATGCAGGGATTTGGATGCAGTCCCGGGGGCCCCCAACAACAGCAGTCTTATCCGAAGGTGCACACGGCTCCGGTCTTGAGTCGATGAGCTGCAAATCTTCTCCTGCTTCAGGTTCTCACTGGATTCCAGGCAAGTCTGAGTCCCACTTTCATTTCACACGAACACTGCAGTCCTTTCCAAAACACACAGAAGGTCTCTTCCTCTCTACACATCAACAGGCTGTTCCAAAAAACACACTCTCCGAAGGGGGGAAAACAGGACATACCATCATCCCACAGCTGGGGGGGTTTCTGTCTCTTAAAGTGGCAGCGTGTTTCTTAAAGTGGCAACGCTTCTCTTACTGTCCATAGTAGTAGCCCCCCAATATGCCTCCCTACTTAATGATGGTCGTCCTCGGCCATCACAACATCAGGTCCACAGTATAATGACGGGCCGTTCAATGTGAACACAGCACCTGTGGAGGAGACAACAATGGCAATACCGCAGACTGAGTACATTGTTCAACATATCGGATTGGTGGAACCCCTGCAGTAGACCTCTGAGACCTTCTAAGATCTTGACTATCAGGCCAGGCCTGGCTAGCTCCCGGAGGAACACCTGCTGCTGGAGCCACAGTGGAATCTTGGCTGGGCTCTTCTTCACGTGGCGGTAGGGGCTCATCCATGGGCTCCCCGCTTCTGGAAGGCTGAGGGTCCCCAATGTGTTGGGGACTGTCCACCAGTCATCGTCGACTTCACACACAGGTGACGTGAGTTCAGGGAGCGGGGTAGAGATTGTAGGAGATATTGGCGTAGGAGAAGCTTCGGACCGACATGGCTGCAGCATATTTCTGTGTAGCACTCTTGGGCCGGACGCCCCATTCTCAACTTGCACCTTGTAGACTGGGCCATCAGCATATACCCTTCCAATTACTCTGTAGGGTTGTACTTCCCATCTCTCACTCAGTTTGCCCTTGGGGCGCTTCTCTCTGACTAGCACTCGATCTCCAGGTTGCAGCGGTATTTCCTGAATTGGTTTAGGGCTCGTATGTTCTTTCTTCTGTAGCTGTTGACCGGCCAACCGACGGATCGTTTGTAGTCGTTGTCGATGTTCTTTCACCCACGACGTGACAGTTCGTTCCATGAAATCCTCCGGCTGCTCCAAATTCAGCTCGATGATTTCTCGCCCAGCTCTTCCAAAGAGCAACAGATATGGGGTGTAACCTGTAGTGGAGTGAACTCGGTTATTGTAGGCCCAGACCAATTCTGCCAGGTAATCCGGCCAACATGCTTTCTTATCTTCCTCCAATGTCCGCAGCATCTGAAGTAGGGTTCGGTTGAAGCGTTCACATGCTCCATTGCCTTGGGGGGGTAAGGTGTGGTCCGAGATCACTCAATGCCATACATATGATATAGTTCCTCCATCACCTTGCCTTGGAAACATGCCCCTTGATCGGAGTGGATTCGCTTCGGGCATCCATACACCCGGATAAAGTCTTGGCAGATAGCCCGTGCCGCCGACTCTGCAGTCTGATCTCTAGTCGGGGTGACTACAGCGAACTTGGAGAAATGGTCAGTCATAACCAAACAGTATTGTAGTCCCCGAGCTGAGTGTCCCACGAGGAGATAATCAATCATCAAGATTTCTAGCGGTTCCTTGGTCTGTATGGTCTGAACGGGTGCCCTCTGTTCGGTGCTTTTAATGAGGTCGCATACTCGACATCGCCGGCAAACCTCTTCTACCACAGACTCTAACCGGGGGCAGTACACGTACCGCTGTAACCATTGGTAGGTCTTTGCAGGTCCGAAGTGAGCGCCAAACTCGTGTGCTTCTTTAGCTACCTCTTGAGCCATTTTTCCGGGGATGACCACCTGCCATCTTGCTTCTATTTCTTTTGGCTGTTGTCTCTTACGATATAACACTGATTCTCGAACTTCTAGTCTATCCCACTGGTGTAAGACGCTCTTCATCTCGGTGTCCAGGTTAGCCCTTTCTTGCTTGTCGGGCTTCTGCTTCTCAGCTACCCAGTGTTTCATCTGTTGTAGCCCTTCGTCTGCAGCTTGAGCACGTCCCCATTCTTCATTGGTTCTTCCCAGGGACCGGAGCAGTGTGCAAGCCTCCCTACTTAATTGTGACGCAACCACTGGGGGCCCAAACTTGCTAAAGTCTGGCGTCTCTTCCTCCTCTAGTTGTTCATCGAGATCCCCCACTGGGATCTCCACCGTCACTCTCGACAGTCCATCCGCATTTGCGTTTTCGGTAGCGGGACGATAACAGATGGTAAAGTCGAACTTTGCAAGGCGAGCCACCCACCGTTGTTCCAAGGCTCCCAATTTAGTATTCTCAAGGTGAGCCAGAGGATTATTGTCTGTTCGGACCTGGATCTTGGTCCCTGTCAGGAAGCCAGCAAATTTCTCTGTCATGGCCCACACTAGGGCCAGGAGCTCTAGTCGAAAGGAGCTATAATTGTGGGGGTTTCTTTCATTGTCCCGCAGGGACCTACTGGCGTAGCCGATGACTCTTTCATGTCCGTTCTGTATCTGAGACAATACTGCACCGAGTCCATGAAGGCTACCATCCGTGTACAGCAGGAATGGTCGGTCGAAGTCCGCATAGGCTAGGATCGGGGCTGAAGTAAGGGCATTCTTCATAGCCTGAAAAGCCTCATCTTGTCTCTGAGCCCAAGGAATGCCCTGGTTCTTTGACACTCCGGCGGTCCCCCTCTGCAGCTCATTTAAAGGACCCGCCACCTTTGCAAAGTCTTTGACGAACCGGCGGTAATACCCGGCGAGTCCAAGAAATGCCTTGAGTTCTCTCACCGTTTGAGGGACTGGCCACTTCTGGATGGCCGCCACCTTTTCTGCAGAGGGCAGGACTCCATCTTGTGAAACTGTGTGGCCCAGATACTCGATCTCTCTCTTGAAGAGGTGGCATTTTTTCGGCTTCACCTTCAGGTTATGAGCCTGCAGTCTTCCGAGTACCTGTCCAAGCCGGTCAAGGTGTTCTTTGAACGAGGCCGAAAACACGATGATGTCATCCAGATAGATCAGGGTAGCTTCGAAATTTAAGTCCCCCAAGCACTTTTCCATCAGCCGTTGGAACGTGCCCGGAGCATTGGAGAGTCCGAAAGGCATCCGGTTAAATTCAAACAATCCCATCGGGAGAATGAACGCGGTCTTTGCTTTGTCTTTTTCCGCCACAGGTACTTGCCAGTACCCGCTTGCTAAATCCAAGGTGGAGAAGTACTTGGCCTTCCCCAATGCCGTCAAGGATTCTTCGATTCGTGGTAATGGGTACGAGTCGCGAACGGTACAGGCGTTGAGTTTTCTGTAGTCTACACAGAACCGGATGGTCCCATCCTTTTTCTTGACGAGTACCACCGGAGCTGCCCAAGGGCTCTGACTGCCCTGTACTACTCCCGCATCCAGCATTTGCTTCAGTAAAGTCTTCACCTCTTGGTACATCTTGGGAGGGATCTGTCGGTACCGTTCTCGAATCGGACGAGCTTCCCCGGTCGGTATCTCATGCATGATAGCTTCAGTGCAGCCGAAATCTTCAGCGTGGCGAGCGAATGCAGCCTGGTTCTTCCACAACATAGCTTCTACTGCTTGCACACGCTCGGGGCCCAGCGATTTCACATCCACTTCCATCTGATCGAGGATGACCTTTCCACTCCACTCTGGGGAGGGCATCTCTTCAGCCCTCGCAGAGACTGCTAGGGTCCACCCCGTACCTTCTATCGGCGATAGGGATATATCTTTTTGGCTCACCACTTCACCTTTATGTAAGTATACCAGGGCCAGATCTGTTCCTCGGGGCAAGGTGACCTCACTGGGGCCCACATTCAAGGCTCTGATAGGGACGCGTCCTTGTTGGACCACAGCTACTGTACGAGCTATCATAACTTCTTGGTCCACTCTTCCGGTTGCTACAGGCTGCACAATCACTTCTACCCCATCGAGATTGCGATAGGTTCCCACTGGGAGGTGTAATATACTTTCTCGTCCGGGAGGCAGGATTATGGGCACCTTCCCAGGAGCCCTGATGACCCCTACCGTCTGATGAGATGGCACACTCTTCTGCGTCCCACAGACACGGATCAGTCGCTGAAGTGCTTCTTGCGTAGGCTTATGTGTAGTAGCCTGCTTCCAGTATCCGGGTCCCCGTTTGATGAACATAATCTGATCTAATTCACGTAGGACATTCATCCCCAGTATTACAGGTACATCTCCTTTGACGGGCTCGGGGACTAGTAGGATCCCTTTTCTCCCCACTTCTTGCCCACAGATACGAACATTCATCCACACAACCCCTGTGACCGGGATCGGTTGCTGGTTAGCGGCAATCACCCGGATCAATGTCTCTTTCTCTGGCCTGGCCAGTGCCTGGAAATGTTGATTGAAGTATGCTTCTGGCATCGTCGTCACTTGTGACCCGGTATCTATCAAGCAATCCACTGGGACACCCTCAAATTCACCACGTATGATGGGACACCCAGCGATCAGATGTTTGTCATGATACGGAGCGGCCTCCCTTCTCGCCTCCCCCGCAGAGTGCCGCACTACTGTGGGGGTTGGTAGTTTAACGGAGGCTTCTGTTGGCCTTGAGTGCTATTCCGGCACCCTCTGGCAATATGCCCCCGACCTCCACATCCCCAGCATTGGATGTCTTCTCTTCGTTGAGGAATACCTCGTGCCTCTGGTGGCTGCTGAGAGGAAGCCTGCACCCTCCAGTTTCCCATTGGTCGCGCCGGGGAATTATTGCGTGTGTACGATGGGCCAGGTTGAAAGGAGGATGGTGCAGCTGGGTAGGGAGGTGCAACAGACAGATCCCTCATTCTTTGCTCCATCTGGGTCAGCTTCTCCTGTACATTGAGAACGGATTCCTGTAAATCCTGCACCACCTGGACCAGCACCTCTTGGCGGTTTGGGTCCACGCTGGACTTGGCGGCTTGGATGCGCACCACCCCAGAAGCGTAGCTTTCTTCTTTACTTCGGGCTACTGTTTCTGCCAGGATTTGACGAAATGTAAGAGCCGGGTTCACTCGGACCCGTTCTGACAGGCTCGCCTCAAGGATATGCTGTGTAATCCTAGAATAAACTGCTCCCGGAGTATCCGGTCTGTGGAGCCTATGCCGCCGAGTCCATCTGCCTCCTTTCTCTGCACCTCTGCTAACACTTCTTGTAGTGCTGTGGCATACTGAGAGATCCCTTCTTCTTCCCGCTGCAGCCTCGAAAAAAATTTGGCGCGAAGATGTCCCGCACTAGCAGTCTCGCCATAGATTTCTTCCAGGAATCCAACTAACTCTTTCAGGGTACTACGGGTGGGTTCTGGTTGTAGACAGACGTTTCTACGGGCTTCTCCTTCTAGGGCATTCAAAGCGATGTCCACTTCAAGCTCTGGGCCGATGTTATAAACCTTCAGGGTGCTCTGCAGTCGAGACACCCAGTCACACAGTGCCATGTTATTGCCGTCAAACTTTGGTAGTACACTAAATATAGTGCCCATTGGGAGTGTCCTTGCAGGGGTTCCACCATTGCCCACATTACCCCCGTTAATATTAGCATTCCCGCCGTTGCTGTCTGCTGCCTCCATCTTGGTGACCGTACCCTGCTCGCAGCGCCACTTGAAGCGATGGCTGGGAAGACCACCGCGGTGCAGAATAAGGTACGATACACAAGATGGGAGTGCAAACCACAAGGGTGAATTTATTAACAGGCGGGGAAAGGAGTGAAGAAGGCAGGTTCAAGCAGGGGTAAACAGTGGCAAACGAGATTTAACAAACTTTTCGCTTTCTCTAGTTGGTCCGCTCAATAGCACGGTTCTCCAACTATCACAAGTTAAGAGCACACAGGTAAATTCACAACAACAAGGTACAATGCTACTCTACGTGTAACCTTTCTGGCCGTGCTACCCAGGCCACACAGGCTGCCGTGTTCTATCTACTGAAGCCTATTCTAAACCCTGAAGGATGCACAATATTCAACTCACAGTGATGCAGGGATTTGGATGCAGTCCCGGGGGCCCCCAACAACAGCAGTCTTATCCGAAGGTGCACACGGCTCCGGTCTTGAGTCGATGAGCTGCAAATCTTCTCCTGCTTCAGGTTCTCACTGGATTCCAGGCAAGTCTGAGTCCCACTTTCATTTCACACGAACACTGCAGTCCTTTCCAAAACACACAGAAGGTCTCTTCCTCTCTACACATCAACAGGCTGTTCCAAAAAACACACTCTCCGAAGGGGGGAAAACAGGACATACCATCATCCCACAGCTGGGGGGGTTTCTGTCTCTTAAAGTGGCAGCGTGTTTCTTAAAGTGGCAACGCTTCTCTTACTGTCCATAGCAGTAGCCCCCCAATAATTTTACGGCGAGAAACCGCCGGTGGAGCGTCTCCTGATCGCCCTGCACTGCTGGGAAATCAGGCAATAACCACCAGGTGATCTCAGCGCTTCGTGGTGTGTGACAGGGCGATAGCGACGTACACCGCGATCCGGAGAGAAATCCCGTAGGCTTGCTTAGATGTGTTTTTTTTCACTACTGTGTTTCGATACTGTGTTCTCATTGGCTGGCCGTGTCCGAGATGCCTTATTGAATGACCCGTGCCTTCACACAAGGCTTACCAATGGGAACGCAATTGCGCCCACAAATTGCAGTGATAGGGCCGCGGTGAGACACACTCTAGCAAGCCCCTATCGAAACAGTATGCCCACATCGCTGCTACGATGGCGGCGTGTGACGCGGCGATGTGTGAAGGGAAGATTGCTTCCGCTCTTCTGCAGGCAATTTCCGAGATGCAGGATCGCTGAAGATCGCAGGTGAGATTTCTATGTGTGACAGGGCGATGGCGATCTGCAAAAAAGTGCCTGCAATGTGCGCGCTCACATTAAATCGCCAGCCATATGGAAGCCATATGGCTGCGTGTGACGGTATCTTCAAAATTACATGCAAGAAGACAGTGATCAGTTTTAAAAACATTTAGAAAACACAGCAAGTGTGTATTGAGGGTTGTGCTCTAAAATAACGCTACAAATAAAGCTATAAATACGCCACAGGATAATCACTGTATGTACCGAGTGCAAAAACACATCTATGAGCATATATACAGGGCAAAAATAAGGTTGGGAGATGTTCCAAGAGCGTATACAATAAAGCGATGAAGAATTTTCACGGAAGTAAGAGTCAGTCTACAGGCATGATAATGTCAAGATACACAATATTATAGAATGAACTATACAACATCATAGAATAACAAGGATGGATCCCCCCCTCCCCTCCATGGGAACCTGTAAGGGTACCTTTACACGTCGCAACATTGCATGCAATTTCACTTGCAACTTACTGGTTGCAGTGAAATCATGGACACATTGTTCCATTATTGTTGCTGTGTACAAATATAACAACGTGTCCATGATTTCACTGCAACCATTAAGTTGTAAGTGAAATTGCATGCAATGTTGCGACGTGTAAAGGTACCCTAATGGCCGCTTTACACGTCCCGATATCGTTCCGATATTGGATACAACGGCACGACAGCGCGCACATTTTTGGCACTAGTCCAAGATCGCATAGTAGATGTAACACAGGGAGATATTGGGGGTGGTGATTTGAACTTTTATGGGGTTTTTGTTTTTTTTACACTGCCCAATAGAGCACCTCAGCACTATGGAGTCCGATCACTTCTCCTGTTCACAGATGTGCCTCTGCACGTCTATGGAAATGAGAATCAATCACTTTCTGTGGTGCAGGCGTTTGCCAAGCATCCACAGGAAGTGATTCATGACAGCATCCTGGGTCCTCATAGGACTCTGAGCTGTCATGGCAACACATCGAGATACCAGAATCACATCACGAGACCTCCGATGCCAGCGGGGAATGGCCCAATCCCTACAGTGGTGTTTTGGATTACGCTGTCATTGTTTGTTAATACAATCCAAAGAATTAACAGCACTGATCGGATCGCTGATCTAATTGGTGTCGTGAGCTACATGTCAGATGATCAGATCAGCTGATATGTCGGGGATCATGCGAGCTCAGTGCGGGAGCTCACATCAGAGGGAGGGACACAGCCAAGGTGTACAATTACGGCCTTGGTCGTGAAGGAGTTAATGGAATAACGGTGCCAGAATCATCCAAGTATACAACAAATGGTTTTAATTGAAATCTTCTTTCCACCATATAGACAAATGCAAAAGAGCCTCAGGATTTGGTACATGAGAACTCTCAATATATTTGATTGGACAAGATGGCCCACACATCCAATTATATTATGTAACTTAAGTGGCCGTCAGACGCTTCCATATCTTGAACGATATTGTAAGCGATCACGTGCTCGCGCGATCGCTTACAATATCGCTCACATCGCTGGTGAGATTTCACACAGACAGACTCACCAGCGATGTTGGCCAGCGAGATCGCTGGTAACTATGGTACACATCGGGTTACTAGGCGCCGCGCGTCGCTTAGTTACCCGACGTGTACCATAGTTACCATCTCCCAGCATAGGCTCTGCCGCTGGGAGATCGTTCATCGTGGTGTCATACACCACGATGAAGCAGATTGTTAAATCGTTCATCGCTAGATATGAGGTCCTGCTCTCATATCTGCGATGTCACGATCAAGCGATTTTACATTCTAAAATCGCTTGATCGCACGTAGCGATGTACAAACGATATCGCTTAAGCGATCAAAAAGCAGATCGCTTAAACGATATAGTTTAAGATATGGAAGCTTGTGACGGTCGCTTTATAGTGATAACAGGCACTAATGTGTATGTTACACCTTAAATCAGTAGATCCACTCACTATATAGACCTTGATTATGGAATCTTTAAAATGATAATGGTTTTTCCTAGTAGCAACAAGTTTAATTCCCAGGCTTCTGTATAAAGGCACAATGTCAGTCATTCAAGGGTTAAAACTATGGAACACTGAGAGGGACTTTCTAGCCAATGAAGCATCAGTAATACACAGCTGTGGTAACTATGGCAACTGTGGTGATGTCATAACCACATGCATCTATGTCAGAAGATTCTGAAACAACAGAGCAGTCAGATGGACGTACGTACGAGGAGGCACCATACTTGACGTGTTTGCAGACCTGGAGCTTCATCACTCCAACATATGTAAGGGAGGAATGGGAGACATCCGCCTAGCCAGCCAGATCACCTATTCCACCTAGCCAGCCAGATCAGCCATATCGCCCAGCCAGCCAGATCAACCATACCGCCCAGCCAGATCAGCCCAACTAACCCTAGCGATCAATGGGGTGACAGATGTTGCAGTCAGATCTCCCTCACGTCTAGTACTAGCCACCTTCACCTTTATGTGTACAGCCTGGAGAGGTCGCATTAGGCTTTCTCCATATGGTGCTCGCACAGGGCACCTGCTTTGACCTTCATTACTGTCTGTTTTCTGCTGATATAACCTGTGTGATTGTATGATGTCATTGCTATCATATCTATAGTGGATGTATATTATGTCTCACTGTAAATATGATTCAATGTTCAAATACTGATCCAATTTGCTGTTCCGTGTTGGCATTAACCTTCTAAGCCCAAGGGAAGGGCAGTCCTCCAGCCATGGTTCCCTAGAGGTTTCCTCCACAGGGGTTTTTCCTCTCCTGAGTGCTGAAGGATGATTCTTCGTGAGTCGGAGGTTTGCCATTTTCAGTGTCTTTTTCATAGTAATTGGCTGATTCTAAATTTCAGACACTGAATATAATAATGATAATGTGATTGGAATAAAACTTGCTCTATTTCACATCCAATAAAAGTGTTTTGTGTGTTTCTTTCACAATCTGTGTTGATATGAATACCTATGATAAGGCCATAAAGCCAGGTAAAGAGTTGTTTTTTTATTATTACTGATTTTAATATAAATGTAACAATAAGGAAAAAAGTGAATCATAGATATGAAGAATATAGAAAAGGTACATTTGTCATTTTACGTATGGTAATGGGAACCCAAACTTATATAGCAAAAAATAATAAATAAACATTCTGAAAACTATTAGCAGACTCATGAGTTCAGGTGTATTGAGTCCTCTTCACACAATATGACTGACATCTGAGCATGAACTGAGCAGTGTGAGATCCCAGCAGGGAGGAGGGATGGTGAGGATTGTCAGTAGGCAGATAGGCAGAGTATAAACTGTCATAAAAGAATTATAAAGACATTCTGACATGGATTTAACAGTAAACACAGCATCATTAACATCTCTAAGAAATTTGTTTACTAATGTATGTAGTTTGTATTGTGAAATATCTGGTATAAATGTTTATTTATTCATATAGAATCTTCATAGAGTGAAAATAATACTGATCTCTATGCCAAGCCTACTTCCCACAGTGGAGCAGCTACATGCGAATAAGACCCTGCCTGGAGTCATATGATACATGGAGAAAAAGGAAGCATAACTGTCACCTAAGCGCTTCCACTGGTTTAACAAACATTTGTATAGGTATACATCAATAAATAATATTTATTTACATATGTCCTGGTCAATAAGGTGTGCGGATACCCATTCAAATGTGTGACTCCTACTCTCAAGTGCAGCTTTTGTCACAGAATGAAAACAAGTACAAGCAAAGTGTCATGACTTGCATCTATTATATAATCACGAATGGATTTCGCGCACCACACTCGCATGCGACTCGCCGTGGTCATGTGGATACGAACGAAGCATTGGCCGCGCAGCGGCCATTGCGAGCAGCTCTAAGGCGACTCGCTATGCCCGCGCAGCGGGCATGGCGAGTCGCCTTAGCGGCGCGAAGCATTGGCCGCGAAGCGGCCATTGCGAGCAGTTCTAAGGCGACTCGCTATGCCCGCGCAGCGGGCATGGCGAGTCGCCTTAGCAGCGCGAAGCATTGGCCGCGAAGCGGCCATTGCGAGTCAGAGACTCGCTCTGCTAGAATCCCGATGCATTGTGCATCGGGCACCCATCTAGTAATAAATATACAGCTTATCAGAGAAGAGTGCCAGCTTTCATCACCGCAGGGACTGAACCCCAAACAGGACGTGTTTCCATTATCAATTAAATCCGGAGTCTCTGAAGTACATTACAGGAAAAAATGCCTGGTAGAGTTGCTAGTTCAGCCCCGGCCGGCAGCACGCATAGCTAAAATGTCCGTTGAGACTTCCTGGATGGCATGTAATGTCGCAGACCTGCGCAGTATGGGAGCTAGGAGGCTTCCACCGAATTGTCCTGATACTGAATTCTAACACACTTCCTGGACGAGTCCATTTGTGAAAGGAAGGACTCTGTCAGAGGGACTCGTCCAGGAAACGTGTCAGGATTCAGTATCAGCACAGTACTTTGATGTCACACGCCATCTGAGAAGTCTCCATGGACTTTTAACTACGTGTGCCACTGGCTGGGGCTAGCAACCCCATCAGGCATTTTTTTCACCCATGTATATCATCAGTGGTTGAGGCTTAATCTAGCAAGAGAACTATGAGGGGCTCAACCATGTAAAGATGTCCGTGTATGCAACCGGTTCTAAAAGAAAAAGTGGCACTCACCATTCCTAGAAAAACCTTCTTTTATTTCATATAATTTAAAACCTGTATGCAGAGGGATGCGGGCAGCGCCTGGACGACGGCCGTTTCACACTAACCTGTGCTTCAGCAGGGCCCACATGTAAGAGTAATCAAGAAAATACAAGATGAAAAATACCATAGTAATATTAAAAACGATTACATAAATACAAATCATATAAACATTGACAAATCATTCTTGCCATTTTATCCTAATGGACGCTGTGCTCTGAGCTGAATGATCAACCTGGCTTCTCTTCTTACTAATACATTATTGTGATCAACTGTGGAGGTAAAATGACTTTGTCAGTGTGTGCAAACTTCTGGATTAGATCTATGCATATCACAAACTTGTTTGATAAGTCTTGGTGATCCTTTCCTCCTCCCGCTTCTCTTATTTCTGCTGAAGACTTTGCCTCTTTCTGTAAGCAGAAGATTGATAACGTCAGAGAAAGCTTTGGCCTGCAGCCCCCTATGCCCCTCCTCATAACTGTTCAGCCCTGTCCTTCAAAAGCCAGTTTCTCCAGATGACAGAAGATCAGCTCTCCTCCTTTCTGTCAAGATCACATCTCACCACTTGCATGCTTGACCCACTCCCGACCCTCCTCATCACCAACCTCGTCACAGTCTTCATCCCAACCTTAACACATCTCTTCAACATTTTACTTACAAATGTCTTCCTCTCATCCTTCAAACATGCTTCAGTCACATCCATCTTCAAAAAGCCCTCCATTGACCCATCCTCTGTTTCTAGCTATCGCCCAATATCACTTCTCCCTTATGCCTCAAATCTGCTGGAACAGCATGTCCATCTTGAACTGTCCTTCTACCTCTGCTCCTGCTCCCTCTTTGACCAGTTACAATCTGGCTTCCAACTGCATCACTCAACTGAAACCACCCCAACTAAAGTTACCAATGACTTACTAATTGCCAAGAGCAAGCGACACTAATTTGTCCTCCTCCTCCTAGACATATCTTCTGCCGTTGACACTGTGGATCATTCCCTCTTGTTACAGATTCTCTCATCTCTTGGCATCACAGACTTGGCTCTATCCTGGATCACATCATATCTAACAGACCGGACATTCAGTGTTTCCCTCTCCCACACCACCTCCTCACCTCGCCCTTGTCTGTCGATGTTCCCCAAGGGTCAGTTCTAGGACCCCTACTCTGCTCTATCTACACCTTTGGCTTAGGACAGCTCATAGAATCCCATGGTCTTCAGTATTATCTCTACGCTGATGACACGCAGATCTACCTTTCTGGACATTACATCACCTCCTTACTGACCAAAATCTCACAATGTCTGTCCGCTATTTCATCTTTCTTTTCTGCTCGCTTCCTAAAACTGAACATGGACATAACAGAATTCAACATCTTTCCCCCATCTCACTCTACCCCTCCACCAGACCTATCCATCAAAGCTCATTTTCCCCAGTACCGCATGCTCGGTGCCTAAAGGTGGTCCTGAACTCTGCCCTCTCTTTCAAGCCACATATCCAAGCTCTTGCCACCTCCACCAGCTTAGCTAGTGTGAGGGCCCGAGAGTGAGGGTCGTAGACAAGGCAAAAGACAAGTTAAGGAGCAGATTGGGGGCAGGAGGAGCTATACTGGTTCCCCCCAGGAAGCAACCCAGACCCCGGAGTCCGAGTCTGCAGGAGAACATCAAGCCCAGCAGAAAACACCAGTTCACCAAAGAGACTGAAGTCTCCCAGACACCTGTAGTGCAACCTACCTGAGAGCCAGGAACCACAGGAGAAGTAATAGCAGAAGCCACCAAAAGGTTATTAACACTACAATACGAGTGAGAGAGAGACACAGAGGAGGCCAGGCCTAGTTCTACACTGGTCAGGGTCTTCACCAAGGGGAAAGAGACAAGGAGGCCTACAAATCACTCACTGTGGAAATCCCGAAGTGCTGCCCGACCACCTGGAGTATACCCTGGACAGTGCCTGCCATAACATCAGCAAAAGTACGGAAACGACTCCTAGTGGGTGTGTCAGTCATTTAAGCCCTGGTCCTGTCCAGCCCAGAGACTGTAGGATCAGCCGGGCTGCTGAGCCACCTCCCTGTGCAAATTCCCCATCACCGCGTCACTGCCCCCGGGACACCTCACTCCACCTGCCCGTCCATCATCCCCGGAGGTCTGCAGCAGCACCGGTGCCTTCACCATTCACCGTAGGTGGCGTCACAAGACTTTATTCTTTTTATTTTGTTTATAGTCCCCAACCTTTTTAGCGACCACCAGGGCCACGGCCCCGGGCAGACCACCCGTAACATCCCCCTTACAGTCCCCACGGCCTTGGGGTGGGTAACCTTCATCATCGCCCGCCTCGACTAATGCAACCTCCTACTCTCTGTTCTCTATCTAGCACACTTGCTCCCCTCCAATCTATCCTAAAATCTGCTGCCCGACTAATCCACCTGTCTCCCTGCCTTTCCCCAGCCTCTACTCTCTGACAATCCCTTCACTAGCTACCTATTGTCAAAAGGCTCCAGTTCAAATCCCTAACTATGACATACAAAGCCATCCACAACCTGTCTCCTCCATACATCTGTGATGTGGTCTCCCCATACTTGCCTAAACACAATCTTCGATCCTCTCAAAATTTCTTTCTCTACTCCCCTCTTATCTCTTCTTCCCACAACCGCATTCAAGACTTCTCCTGTGCTTCCCCCATGCTCTGGAACTCTACTCCAACACATCAGACTCTCGTTCAACGTGGAAACCTTCAAAAGGAACCTAAAGACCCACCTCTTCCAACAAGCCTACAACCTGCTCTACCGTCTCCTAGTGTATCCTCACCCATCCCTTGTAGACTGAGTCCCTGGCAGGGTTCCCTCTCCTTCTGTACTTGTGTGTGCCTTGTATTGCTCATGTTTATTGTACTTGTCTATATATGCCCCTTTTCATATGTAAAGGGTCATGGGATAAATGGCGCTATAATAATGAATAATAATAATAATATCATGGAGTTAAAGTGCTCTCTGAACCTTTAGATATAATGGTCTAATAGTTTTGCCTATATAAAATTTACCACAAGGAGAAAAAATTACATAAACCACAAATTTCATTTTGCAAGAAATGAAATGGGAGATGTAATTATTCTGCTCCTGCAGCTTTCGGATTGTTTGTGCAATGATTTTTACAAACAGGGCAATTGCTACATTTGAAATAACCCACTGGACCGAGACGTTTCAGACAATTGCTGGATTCTGGGTTTAGCTTATTATGTACTAGCTTATTCTATGTTAAATTATTGCACCCCCTATAGGTGACCAGAAGATTGCACGCCACCACTACCATTCAGATCCTTGCCACTCTTTATCAAATACCAATGTTTGTGAATCGCAGGCCATATAGTTTTCTCCATGGGGCCAAACTTTAAATTAAAAATGAATCACATTGTATGGGAAAAAGAATTAGCCTATCTACACATATTCTCTTTATCAGTGTTCCCCAACCTTTTTTGCACTGGGGACCGGCTTCATACATGACAATTGTTTCGGGGCCCTGCAGGGTGGGGTGGCACAGGGGTTGGGCTTTGATCATATGTGGTGGGGCTATGGAGAAGGGGTGCAGTTTAGTACCCTGTTTCCCAGAAAGATGCGCTACATCTTATTTTTAAGGGATGGCTTATTTTTCTATCCCCTTGCAGCCCCCAATATGGTCTCACCATCATCCTCTTGCAGCTTATAATATCCCTATCATCCCCTTGCATCTCACAATATCCCTTTCATCCCCTTGCAGAAGCCCATAATATCCCCATCATCCCCATGCAGCAGCCCATAATATCCCCATCATCCCCTTGCAGCAGCCCATATTATCCCCATCATCCCTTGCAGCCCCCATCGACACAAACACAGACACACACACTGATACACAGCCACACACAGCCACAGACACACACAGACACACACACAAACACAGACACACACACGGACACTCAAACACACACAGCCATACACACAGCCACACACATACACACACAGAAACACACAGCCACAAACACTGACACAGACACACAAACACACACAGACACACACACAGCCACACACACAGACACACACACAGACACACAAACACATACACAGACACACAGCTTCACACACACAGCTTCACACACAGACACACAAACACACACAGCCATACACACACATCCACACACACAGACACACACACACACACACACACACACACAGCCAGAAACACAGACACACACACAGACACACAAACACATGCACACAAACACACACACAGACACACAGCTACACACACAAACACACACAACCACACACACAGACACACAGCCACACATACAGACACAGACACACACACATAGACACAGACACACAGCCACACACACACACACACAAACACGCACACAGACACAGACACACAAACACACACATAGACACAGACACACAAACACATACAGACACAAACACAGACACACACGCAGACACACACACAGACACACACACACACAGCCACACAGACACACACACAGCCAAACACACACAGCCACACACACAGACACACAGCCACACACACACAGCCACACACACACAGCCACACACACAGACACACAGCCACACACACACAGACACACAGACACACACACATAGACACAGACATATACTTTGTTCACAATTGCAGTTGGCAACGCTCTGCTCTCTGCTCCAGCTGCGTAGATGTACAAGTGGAGCCATCGGCCAATGACAGCACAGCAGCCACTGGCCAATCAGTGCCTGGCTGCTGCACTTTGATTGGCCGACAGCTCCGCTCATACATCTACACATGCAGCTGAGTCAGGCATCAGCTCAGAGCAGCGTAGTGGGCGGGGACGCTGCTCTGAGCTGCCGCAGAGCACACTTTCTGTGTAGTGCTGTCTGTGGCGGCGTGGACAGCAGTACACAGGGACCCCCATAGCCCGGTCCTGGTCCGCGGACCACTGGTTGGGAACCTCTGCGCTATATAATATAAATATTAGCTTATTGTATATTTATCCATAACTGTAATCTTATTCTTATTTTTTGTTTTTATACTTTTTATTAACTCCTAGTAATTATCTCAAGTAATCATATATCACCTAATAATCATATATCTTCCTCAAATGTTTTTATGCCTAATAACACTACATATTTCTTTTTGCTCCGTGTCTTTTCTTATTTTCTAGCTTTCTAATGTAGTTTGTTTCTTCCCATTTCAATAAGGCATTATTCCAATTTGCTTTATTCTGGTCGTTGTGCCCTTCTTTGCTCTCTGTGTATTACATATGATTGTGAGCTCGTGATACTTAATACATAGTCCCTTGCAGGGGCGGAACTACACTGGTGCAGCTGCACCAGGGCCCCGACCGGCTAGGGGGCCCCTTCAAGCCTGGAGGGGGCCCCCAGCCGACCCCCGCAAGCCGCCGTCAAAGGAGAGGAGGGCCAGGCAAGGGTAGCAGAGAGCTTCCTGCTTCCCTTGCCTGATCCCGCCCTTCACCTCCGGCTCCTACGAGCATCCGGCGCGGCTCTCCCAGCAGCACCAGGCGGGAGAGCCCAGCTCTCCCAGCAGCAGCGCGGCTCTCCCAGCAGCACCAGGTAGGAGAGCGCTGCTCTCCCAGCAGCAGTGCGGCTCTCCCAGCAGCAGCGCGGCTCTCCCAGCACCCCCCCCCCCCCGGTCCTCACCTGCACCAGGGCCCCCGGGGGTGACGGTCCGCCCCTGGTCCCTTGTCTTAGTTCACACCAGAATGAACTCCCCTTGACCCTGTCATTCCTCCTTTATATACGATCTCTCATTAGTTTAAATCACTAATCTTGCATATGATCAGTAAAATTAGAGTGGTTTCAATTCTTTCACAGACTTTCATTAGTTTTCTTTCTTTTTTAATATTACTGTAATCTACAGTATTATTCGGATTGTAAAACACACTTTTGTTCCCCCAAATTATTGGGGAAAGTGGGGTGTGTGTCTTATAATCCAAATCTACTATCTACTATGTGCTCTGCTGTACTGTAGAGGAGATGGCTCTGGAGCGGTGTCCGGGGGCTTGAGCGGGCTGCAGGAGGCAGTGGGAGGTCACGTGCTCCCGCTCATTAGCCTTATGTAATATGCACTGCACCTGTTGTCCATCGCTGAAACGCACTGAGAGATGGACGGAGGGAGCGACGCATATTATATATGCCTTTACTCACCCCTCATCCAGGATATGGCCCTCCTCATCACTCTATGCCCCCTTGCTGGCGCGCACACAGTACAATAATAAATGCTGTTACTCACCTCTCCGTTGCTCGCTCCGTGCTCCCAGCTCAGTATCTTCCTGTCTCTGTGCTAGGAATCGGATCATGTGACCAGAGCGCACAGTAATGTTGTCACTGTGTGCCCTGGTCACATGATCTGATGCCCGGGAGAGATGCAGGAAGTCACCACTCAGCTGGGAGCACAGAGTGAGGAAGGGAGAGGTGAGTAACAGCGTTTATTATTGTATAGTGAGTGCGCCAGCAAGGGGGCATAAAGAGTGATGAGGGGGCCATATCCAGCACGGTGGGGTCTGTGTGTGCCAGCACAATGGGGGTTGTGTGTGCCAGCACAGTGGAGACTGTGTGTGCTAGCACAATGGGGTCTGTGTTTGTGCCAGCACAGTGGGGGCTGTGTGTGCCAGCACAGTGGGGGCTGTGTGTGCCAGCACAGTGGGGGCTGTGTGTGCCAGCACAGTGGGGGCTGTGTGTGCCAGCACAATGGGGTCTGTGTGTGCCAGCACAATGGGGTCTGTGTGTGCCAGAACAGTGGGGGCTGTGTGTGCCAGCACAGGGGGGTCATATATATACCAGGATGAGGGATATATATGATTTGTAAGACAGACACTGGCATTATAATAAAAAAAATTTTCTTTCTCTTTTCCTTCACCAAATTTGGGGGTGCATTTAATAATCCGGTGTATCTTATAAAGCAAAAAATATAGTATATCATTTGCTCCTCTTTTTTTCATTTCTTTGCCACTTTTCATGGCATGTGTATTTCTATATTTCTCCTTTTTGATTCCTATTTGTTAAATAAAATCCTTTGCTGCTCTTCCATGAATAAGTTTCCTTTGTCTTCACTTTATCTCACCTTTATAGTATACCTCTTCACGGCTCATCCGATTAGTTGGTTTTCCAGACACCTTTACCCCATGACGTCTTATGTGATCTATCCCCTGACATGAGGTTTCCCTTATTTCATTTTAATTTTTTTTATAAATATATACACAATCATCACCACTTATTTTGCATTTCTATAATTCTTTTTTTAAACACCGTTTTTATTAAATTTTCAAACCGTTCATGCCTGAAATATATACGGTACATGTGCAAGAAATAAAGAAGCTGTAGATGTCACTATACAGATTATTTTGACATGGAAGGTTAGATGGTAGAGCATATATTTCAAGCAGAGCAGCCTTACTTGTAAAGAAAAAAAGAGATAGGGAACTGGGATGGGGGTGGAGGGTGTCGAGGGTTAGGCATGACTCATATCTCAAACATCCAACATGGATGTACAGTCTTCATACTCATATTTTATGGGTTGTGTGGGACCCATTGACACCAAAGTGACCTCCAACATTTTAGTTACATCCCCATGCACCTTAAGGTATTTCTATATTGGTGTATCTTCTAATAACAATTGCTCTTCATACCATACCGTTGGTTGAAAGCAAGTTCTGATATTTACCTTGATACATTGTGGTAGCAGAGAGATAAAGCTCTCCCAAGTTTCGAAAAAGGATTGCACTTTTCTCTCCTTGTGTAGGGATTCCTCGGCCCAGTACATCTGATGCAGAAACGCAAGTTTATCTAAGAAGATTCTGAAGGGTGGAGGTTTGTCATGGATCATACCTGCAAAATGGCTTTAATGCCTGCTGCCACAATAAAATGCAATAATTTGCAGGCCCCTAAAGAGCATGTATATTTTTCTGGGTCTAAGTATCTAAAAATGGCCCATAGAGGATCGTTAGAGGGAAAATTTGTCAAATGTGTGACAGTAAATTGGCGTATTCTAGTCCAGAAGGGCCAGATAGCCAGGCATGGCCATAAGCAATGGTATAAATTAGCTACAGGAGAGCAGGATTTGAAACACTCAAAGGTGGCATATAAACCCATTCTGTGACCCTTCTGAGGGGTTAAATACTGTAAGATCTGTGGGCTACTTTCAATCTCATTTCAAGGAAACGATCCAACGGGAGGAATATATGAGCTTGATAAAGGATAAAGGGATTTCAGAATTATGTTAAAAGACATGTCAGGTTGGTCATTCCGCCATTTTGTTAGTGGAAATTGAGATTGTCCATAATCCAGAGTAACATGAATAAATTTATAATTAGTGACTATTTAGCTAGATGTGGAGTTAGATTTAGCAAACCATCTAAGCAGGTACGGGCTCTATTCCTGCTCAGGAAGGGCCGTCAACAGCTTTGTTACCTAGCTTCTAGCCTGGAGGTAGTGAAACATAGGGAATGTGACCAGTGGCGCACCCAGAAATTTCCCAAGGTAGGGGTCCAAGAAACACACACCGGCCCTGAAAGGGGGGTGTCACCCCCCAGCGGGGTTCCGAGGGGCAAAGCCCCCGGTGGGGGGGTTTGGGGAGCGAAGCCCCCCTAAATGCAGCCTCTTTTGTGGGCCCTTGGGTGCTGTGTAATTGTTCCTGTCTCCTGACATAGGGGTCCAGCTCCTTGTGTACTGCACCACTTCTCAGGGCCGTCCAAAGGGGGGGGTCCAGACACGTAGGTTCCCCCCCTTGGGTGCGCCTATGAATGTGACAGTAGACAGACCATAAAAACAGATTGCCGCACTCATTAATAGAGGTTAGTGAATGCCTTTATTGGGCCATCAGGGTAGTAATGCAACGTTTCAGTCCCAGCAGGCTTTTTTCCAGCAACTAGCCAGCGACATGCTTGGCTCTTTATACCACTTTATTTTAATATTCAATGTTAACCAATTATCTCACCACATCCTAATTTTCACCTTTACACACTTGTGCTACCAATTATACTGTATATACTATATTTTTCTCATCCATTTTACATACTTTATATTACCAATATACATCTTAAAAACTTCTAATTGGGGCTTCACTTGCAGGTGTGGGTTGATTAATACATAATGCATAACTCCAAACCTTCCCCTTTCATGCATCATAATGTTCCTCGTGTATCTGGTGACCTCAGGCCTCGTGCCTGCGCAGTGTAATGGTGTGTCATAGTGTTGCCTAGTTACAACTGGAAGTTGTTGCAGGCGCCATATTGCTCCTCCGTCGCATGCGCACAACATGTCTGTTACCCAGCGACCATTATACACCTTTTACTCTCTCTCATACTGGCGTGCCGATCATGTGACAGAAGAATATTTAAATTGCAGTTCCTCTATTCAGTACATGTGGCATTCCTCTAAATTGTCTATGTGTTTAACAAAGGTTATACCACGTTGGAAGTGAGGATTATGAGTAAATGAGACAAAAAGTGATGTATGAGGAGAGAGCTGGAAATGCTGGCGTAGTTTCTGCCACGCCTTCCATGTGGATATCAGAAGAGAGTTTGTCTTTACCTCAGCCGACAGCTCAGTGTATTGAATGTGTAGGAGAGCAGGGAGAGCCAGTCCCAGTACGGGGCAGCATTCCAGTTCATGATGCGTGTAGCAGAAAGTCCCCCCAACCAGTCCACAGCCACCTGAAGCAGAGACGCTAGAGCTAACTCTCTTGCACCACTCCAGTCTGTCCTCAAATCTGCTGCCCGACTAATCCACCTCTCTCCTTGCTACTTCCCTGTTTCTCCCCTTTGCAAATATGTTCACTGGCTCCCAATTCCGCAACAAACCCAGTTCAAGTGTGGCAACCAGACCGGTGGGCACGCACTGAATGGGTGTGGTGTCCTAGTCCTAAAGGAGATGGGATGGTGAACCTAGGTCTCCAACAAACACACCCACATACCCTAGGACCCAGGGGATCATGGGCGAACCCGAGGGGAGTCAAAAAGGAGACCAGTACGAATGATAAAAGGAGCAGTGTTAGAATGCGGCGCTAGGTAACACAAGATCAAGCCTTCATAGATTTACCTTAGGTTTATTTTACAAAGCTGCAGTGTGCGACCACAACGCGTTTCGACACACAAATTGGCGTCTTTCTCAAGTGTCGAAACGCGTTGTGGTCGCACCCTGCAGCTTTGTGTAATAAACCTAAGGTAAATCTATGAAGGCTTGATCTTGTGTTACCTAGCGCTGCATAGCGCCGTATTCTAACACCCCTCCTTTTATCATTCGTACTTATTCTCCCTTCGGGGAGCGCGGTGTAGCGAGCTGCTTGGATAAGTCCACAGGACTTGGCAGTACATCTTCCAAACTCCACCGCCTCTGAGGAGACAAGGAAGTGATTTCTACCAACTCAAGGAGCGTTAAATATCTTCTCTCTATACAGAAGACTGATGATTATCAACCTTATGGACCCTATTTTCCTATACACTTAATCTGGTTGTGCAGATTCGTGCATAACCTAGAAAGGTTAGTGTTCTTTTGATAGAACCACATTGTGGTGAAATTTAGTGGTGTGGCGCAACAGTGCTGTTTTTTTCTGTTTCAAAAAGGTGACAAGGGAACAACAGACGGTGGGAAGTTAGGTAGTGAGTTAGTAAGTAGTGAATGAGTTAGGCAGTGAATGAGGAGCAAGCCAAAGCCAAGTGTGCAGGCAAGAACAGAGAGAGTGAGAACCCCAGGGGCACAGGTGGAGTGAGAACAGCCTGGGCGCCCAGATCCGGGACTAAAATAGTCGGATGGAGGGATGGTCAAGAACCAGGAAATCGGCCCTGAGCTAAGGCACTGATGCTGTAACCCCGAACCACCGAACTGGAGGCCTCACAATCTCCAGGAGTGGTGGCTGCAACCCGACGCACCCGCTGAGAAGGCAGCTGAACTAGGGTCAGGAGACAGGTCCTGTGGCTGCTGGATCGGGGCACTGCATGCACAGGCGCTGACAGGAGAGGCAAAGAAGTAGCGCTGGGAGAGTGACCAGAGAACGGAGAGGCACACAAAGAGGTCCTGGGCGAGCTATCCCGATTCCTTGTGCACAGGTCAGACTGAACTTGGTGTCACGGGTGGCACGGATGACAGGGTGGAGGCCACGCGCAGACGATCCCAGCGGTTGGCCCACCAGCCATAATGGTGGAGGATGGTCCGTCTCTTTCAGGAGCATTTACCTTCTGTGTTGATGGAAAGAAGGTGTGATGAGATCTCTCTATTATGGGGAGACGGCTGTGGAGGTCTTGCGCTCGGTCTGGTTTTATCCACCAATGTTGTAGGTCACTAGGACCCAGCAGACTCCTTCCACCTTTATAAGGAGGTTCATTACCCTTCCTCGGTGCAGGTGATAGTTCCTTGTGCACACTTTATCCTGGCTCCAGCAGAAGCTGAGATTGTGGAGGTTGCTGTGTTCTGCTGTCAGATAAGTGTTTCCTTTTCCCAAATGTCTGTCTTCCCTGGTGTTTGTCTTTAGTTGATAGTGGAGGGGTCTAGTGAACCTCTCCATCTGATCCTTAGATAAGATAGATCTAGGATCAGAGAGGGACGAGGTTCGTGGTCGGCGACAGTTGAGGAGACTGTATAGGGACGTCAGGGCAGACAGGGTCAGCTCTAGGAAGTCTAGGGGTCACCGTCTCCTTCTTGTGCCCTTAGCATTAGGGACTCCTGATCCCCCCCCCCGTCGTTATCCTACGCTGGGTGTCTTCCCCACTCCCAGCGTGACATTATCACCTGCCATAACTGTGATGGTACCTTTACACGCCGCCACAACAGGATGGATACCAACGGCAACTTCACGTGCACGAGCACAGCCGAACGGTTACCAACGGGAACCGCACCCTCTTTACACGCCGCCACAAGGTGCGCTACGCCACGCTACATCTACAGCTAGCTACATCGCCGGGTGTCGCAAGTAGCCATCTGTAGCTCAATTACACACCGCTATAACCAGCTACTATGGGCGGACCTGGTGCAGCAGGGACAGCACATAGGCGTGCCACAATTGAGAGTACGAGCCGTCCGTACGCTGATAGGACAAAGCAATAACATCCTGATTGGCCAGGCATCGCAGGAGGCTGAGTAATACAGCACGCTCGAGCGATTGTGTAGTGTGACTCGTCAGCTCCTTAAATATGCCTCCCTATGCAGCGACTACCAATCGTCATGCAGCAGCTTCCACCAATGATCGCACATGGGGCGCGGTAACACGGAGCCAGGGTCACGCCTTAGCTACATTGCAGGCTGTCCCGAGTTCCCTTCCGTAACGTCTTTACACGCCGATACAGCTCGCTACAATCGGCGATGTAGCCATATGTTTATGGGCAGTGCACGGATACAGAGGTATCTGTAGCCGGCTGTGTCGTCCCGTCTTCACACGCCGCTACTACGGGCGATATTGGCGCGACAAGCTACATTTGTAGCCTGTAGCGGGTTGTATCCATCCTGTTGTGGCGGCGTGTAAAGGTACCATAAGTGAAGGAAGGGGAGGATTTGATTTTCTTTCCTTTCCTTATGGATCCTGTGTCTGCTTTGGCCCAGCAGCTGCAGACCTTGTCTTTGGAGGTTGCGGACCTTCGGTCGGCTCTGCAGGGACCACAACCGCAACATGGTGTCTTGGGGAATCAAGCAGTGGGTCCGGCCAGACCGGAACCTAAGGTTGCCCTCCCTGACAGGTTTTCAGGAGGCAGAGACAAATTTACTGTGTTCAAAGAGGCCTGTAAATTATACTTTAGGCTTAAGCCGTATTCCACTGGTGATGAGCAGCAGCGGGTAGGAATTATTATATCATTGCTGCAGGGGGATCCCCAATCCTGGGCTTTCTCTCTGCCACAGGACTCTACCTGTCTCCAGTCTGTGGATGGATTTTTTGACGCCTTAGGCCTCATATATGATGACCCTGACCGTGTCTCTTTGGCTGAATCCAAATTGCGCCATCTCCACCAGGGGACTCGGTCGGTGGAATCATATTGTTCTGAGTTCCGCAGGTGGGCTATGGACACAAAGTGGAACGATCCGGCTCTCAGGAGTCATTTTTGCCAGGGCCTTTCAGAAAGACTGAAGGATGCCCTGGCAGTGTATGAGACCCCCCCGTCCCTGGAGGCAGCTATGTCGTTGGCTATTCGCATGGATAGACGCCTCCAGGAGCGGAGGGGTAGACCTCCTGCAACTGGGAGCCCTTCTCATGGTGGTTCCTTGTTGCCGGGTGGTCACTCGGAGGGCGAGTCATTTCTCCCGAGGGGGGAGGAACCTATGCAGCTTGGAGGAGCGGCGGCCTCGAGGCTCTCCACCGGTGCCTCCCGGGCAGGGGGAAGGGGGTCTGTTTTTTCTGTGGGAAAGGAGACCATTTTATCGGGGCCTGTCCCTACACTCCTAAACGGACTAGGGTGCCGGGACCTCATGTGACTATGGGGGGTGTGGAGGTGGTCGAGCGGGAGGTGTGTGTATCCTCCGTTTGTACTTCCCATTTTCTCCTGAGTGCAGAGGTGGCGCTAGAGAGCAAAACGGAAGGCATTTCTGTGTTTGTGGATAGTGGTGCGGGGATCTGCATGGTGGATGCTCGTTTTGTACACGCTCATGGGCTTAACCGCTGTTTATTGTCTCGCCCCATCCGTATCTATGCCATCGACTCAGCCCCTCTCGCTCAGGGTAGTCTCACACATATCGTACATAACATTAAGTTAACGGTTGGATCCCAACATCAGGAGACGTTATCTTGCTATGTCTTAGACGGTCTCCCCGCTCCCATTGTCCTGGGCTTGCCATGGTTGATTAAACATAATCCCGTAGTGGATTGGCAGTCCAGGGACATTGTGGAATGGAGTGAATTTTGTTCGGAGAATTGTTTGGCTACATCCCTCTCGGTGGTATCTGCTGAATCTCTGCCCCCATTCCTATCGGAGTATGAGGATGTGTTCTCAGAGAAGGGGTGCCGAGACTTGCCCCCTCATCGGGCATATGATTGCCCTATCAACCTCGTTCCCGGAGCTAAACTGCCTAAAGCTAGGATGTTTACTATATCTGGTCCCGAAAGACAAGCAATGAAGGATTTCATTTCTGAAAGTCTAGAGACGGGTCACATTAGGCCCTCCACGTCGCCGGTTGCGGCTGGTTTCTTTTTTGTGAAAAAAAAAGATGGGGGCCTCCGTCCTTGTTTGGATTTTCGGGAATTGAATCGGATTACTGTCCGTGATCCATACCCCCTCCCTCTGATCCCTGATTTATTTAGTCAGGTTGTGGGTGCCAAATGGTTCTCCAAGTTGGATTTGAGGGGGGCCTACAACCTGATTAGGGTCAGAGAGGGGGATGAATGGAAAACTGCGTTTAATACCCCGGACGGCCATTTTGAAAGTCTCGTAATGCCGTTCGGGCTCACTAACGCCCCGGCGGTTTTCCAACATTTTGTCAATGATATTTTCCATCATTTGGTGGGTAGATTTGTAGTTGTTTACTTGGACGATATCTTGATCTATTCTCCCGATATGGAGACGCATCAGTCCCATGTCAAACAGGTGTTGCAGGTCTTACGGGACAACAAACTGTATGCTAAACTCGAGAAATGTGTTTTCGCCGTTCAGGAGGTTCGTTTTTTGGGGTACCTCTTGTCGCCGTTGGGTTTCCGGATGGATCCGGAAAAGGTCCGGGCGGTGCTAGATTGGGAACAGCCGGACAATCTACGGGCATTGCAACGTTTTTTGGGGTTTACCAATTTTTACCGTAAATTTATTAAGAACTATTCGGTACTGGTGACGCCTCTTACGGACATGACTAGGAAGGGGACGGATTTTTCTGAGTGGTCTGATTCTGCTCGCCAGGCTTTTTCCTCCCTGAAGCGTTGTTTTGCGTCCGCGCCTGTTCTTTGTCAGCCCGATCTTTCTCAGCCCTTCATTGTGGAAGTGGATGCGTCTGAGGTGGGGGTGGGGGCTGTGTTGTCGCAGGGCCCTTCGCCTGGGAGATGGGTGCCCTGTGCGTTCTTCTCCAAGAAGTTGTCTTCGGCCGAGAGGAATTATGATGTGGGTAATAGGGAGCTGTTGGCTATTAAGTTGGCTTTTGAGGAATGGCGGCACTGGCTGGAGGGGGCTGTCCATCCCATCACGGTTATTACCGACCACAAGAACCTGTCTTACCTTGAGTCCGCCAGGCGTCTCAATCCCCGGCAGGCCAGGTGGTCTTTGTTTTTCACGAGATTTAATTTTACCGTCACCTACCGTCCGGGGGTTCAGAATGTGAAGGCGGATGCATTATCGCGTAGTTTTCCGGGTGGTAGTACTCATGAGAGTCCCGTCCCCATCTTGCAGGAGGGGGTGGTTGTTTCTGCTCTTTGCCCTGATCTAGAGGGGGAGGTGTTGAAGGTTCAGGGGGGCGCCCCTGCCTCCTGCCCTTCTGGGAGGCTTTTTGTGCCGTTCTCTTTGCGCCTCAGGGTGCTGTCAGAGCATCACGACTCTGTACTGGCGGGGCATCCGGCGGGTAGGGCCACTTTCGATCTCTTGTCTCGTCGCTTTTGGTGGCCGGGGTTGAGGAAGGACGTAGCGGAATTCGTATCCGCCTGTGGTGTGTGTGCACGTGCTAAGGTTCCGCATACCCGTCCGTCTGGGTCTCTCGTGCCATTGTCTATTCCTGAGAGGCCATGGACACATTTGTCAATGGATTTTATCACCGATCTTCCGGCGTCTGCGGGCAAGACGGTGGTACTGGTAGTAGTAGATAGATTCAGTAAGATGGTTCGCTTTGTGGCACTGCCCGCACTTCCTAATGCTCGGACTCTGGCACAGGTGTTCGTAAGTGAGATTGTGAAGCTTCATGGGGTTCCCTCCGATGTGGTTTCTGATCGCGGTACTCAGTTCGTCTCCAAATTTTGGAAGGCTTTTTGTACACGTTTGGGGATAACGTTGTCCTTTTCTTCTGCTTTTCATCCTCAGTCTAATGGTCAAACCGAACGTGTGAATCAGAATTTGGAGACTTACCTGAGGTGTTTTGTCTCTGACCATCAGGAGACTTGGGCAAATTATGTGCCCTTGGCCGAATTCGCCCTTAATAATCGTCTTCTGGAGTCCACTGGCAAGTCACCGTTCTTCGGTGCATATGGGTTTCATCCTCAGTTTGGTACTTTTAGCGGTACGAGTCCTTCCGGAGTTCCGGAGGAGGACCGTTTTACCTCGTCCCTCTCCTCGGTTTGGCGGGGTGTACAGCGTAGCTTGAAGCTCTTAGGTGACAGGTACAAACGTATGGCTGACAGGAAGCGTGCGCCAGGTCCGGACCTATGTGTGAATGACTACGTGTGGTTGTCTACCAAGAATGTGAAGTTGAAGGTGCCCTCTTGGAAGTTGGGGCCCGGGTTTATTGGCCCCTATAGGATAACCGCCGTTATCAATCCCGTGGCGTTTCGTCTTGCGTTGCCTCCTGCTCTTAAGATTCACGATGTGTTTCACAGGTCGCTCCTCAAGCCGTATGTGCCGTCGTCTAACCCATCTCCTTTGCCTCCTGAGCCCATCTGTGTGGCGGGGAATCTGGAATTCGAGATCTCGAGGGTGGTTGATTCTCGCATGTTGCGCCGTTCTCTTCAGTATTTGGTGCACTGGAGGGGGTACGGTCCTGAGGAGCGGATGTGGGTGCCGGCGTCGGAGGTGTCCGCCGCAAGGCTGGTCCGCGCTTTTCACCGTTCCCATCCGGATAAGCCTGGTCCTGAGTGTCCGGGGGCCACTCGTAGGAGGGGGGGTACTGTCACGGGTGGCACGGATGACAGGGTGGAGGCCACGCGCAGACGATCCCAGCGGTTGGCCCACCAGCCATAATGGTGGAGGATGGTCCGTCTCTTTCAGGAGCATTTACCTTCTGTGTTGATGGAAAGAAGGTGTGATGAGATCTCTCTATTATGGGGAGACGGCTGTGGAGGTCTTGCGCTCGGTCTGGTTTTATCCACCAATGTTGTAGGTCACTAGGACCCAGCAGACTCCTTCCACCTTTATAAGGAGGTTCATTACCCTTCCTCGGTGCAGGTGATAGTTCCTTGTGCACACTTTATCCTGGCTCCAGCAGAAGCTGAGATTGTGGAGGTTGCTGTGTTCTGCTGTCAGATAAGTGTTTCCTTTTCCCAAATGTCTGTCTTCCCTGGTGTTTGTCTTTAGTTGATAGTGGAGGGGTCTAGTGAACCTCTCCATCTGATCCTTAGATAAGATAGATCTAGGATCAGAGAGGGACGAGGTTCGTGGTCGGCGACAGTTGAGGAGACTGTATAGGGACGTCAGGGCAGACAGGGTCAGCTCTAGGAAGTCTAGGGGTCACCGTCTCCTTCTTGTGCCCTTAGCATTAGGGACTCCTGATCCCCCCCCCCGTCGTTATCCTACGCTGGGTGTCTTCCCCACTCCCAGCGTGACACTTGGTAGAGAGAAGTGCCCGGTGGCCAATTGCAACTGAAGTGAATAAACCGAGCACAGAATTCCAACACTGTGTGAGACTGTGTTATTCCCTGCCTGCGGAGTCACTGACTGCCGCAGTACACGAGACACGAAGGCCCAGCACAACTACGGGCTAACACGCTCTTTCACATCTGTCCCAGGGTATTGCTCCACCTACAGGGAGCGACAACATCAAGCTGCCATATCAAGAACCCCAGAGGTCTGACCCGCAGCGTCAGTCCACCCTGATCGAGTACTGTAGGTGGGGTCACGAACATTTTCCCTATAAACTTTATTCCCATTCAACATACCCCAGAACCTGATCCCCAGCCAGACAGTGATACCGACTCTTCCAGGGTCACGGAAGCCAGGTCTTGACCCCTGTGACTCCCCCAGCAGAACTGTTACCGGGTCCCGAGTACCCCAAGGCCCCGGGGTTGGGCGAGTCACAAGCTACTAACACCGACCTATAAAGCCGTCCACAACCTGTCCCCTCCCTATATCTGTGAACTAATCTCCCAATATCTTCCCTCATGTAATCTTTGATCCTCCCAAGACATCCTTCTCTCCTCCACACTTATTCGTTCCTCACACAACCGCCTCCAAGATTTCTCTCGAATATCCCCCATCCTCTGGAATTCTGTGCCCCAACACATCAAATTATCCACCACGCTCGGATCCGTCAGACGAAACTTGAAAACCCATCTCTACAGGAAAGCTTACAACCTGCAATGACCACGGTGCCCCACCACCACCAGAGCTGCCACCCCCTGACCTTCTCTCTCCTCCCCATTATCCTGTAGAATGTAAGTCCGCAAGGACAGAGTCCTCTCCCCTCTGTACCAGTCTGTCATTGTTAATTTGTTTACTTTAAACTATATCTATAGTTTTGTATGTAACCCCTTTTCATGTACAGCACCATGGAATTAATAGTGCTATATAAATAAATAATAATAATAATAGTCATGGTGATTGATACCAGGAAAGTTTATCTCCCCTCCACCCATCAATTGCTGGAGTTGTTTATAAGCTATAGAGGTTTTTTTTCCCTCCTAGATACTAGTGCATCTCAATTAATTAGAATAGCATAAAAAATCAATGTAATATTGCCATGTTTTAGGGCGTTTCTGGGAGTTGTAAAACATGTTGACTAATAAATCAATATTATATTCAATCTTTAATGTCTCGTGGAATACAGCAGCGTGGTTTTTAACCCTTCATCTTTCCTACTTTAATTTTCTGAATTAATGACCTTTGAGTGTTCATTGGCTGTAAGACATAATCATCAATATTTACAGAAATAAATGTGGCACCCTGCCAACGCAGATAGCCACGTATCTCTATACTGCACAGTTTAGGTTTCCACAGCAGGTACTACTACAAACAACACCTTCCACCCCGGCACAGTAGGGGGAGCTCAACCTGCTGCACTTAGGCAGGATCCCCTATATATACTGCTGCTGGGGAGGAGCTAGTCAGAGTGTGTGCAGACGCTAGAAGAGCTGCAGGGAAGCTCTGGTGATCGGTGCCACGTGCAGGCCGAACCAGTAACCCAGAAGTAGCCTTTCAGCTTCCCACCAGCCTAAGTGGGACTGAAGGCAAAGAGTTTAGAAGCAGAAGCAAGCCGTGAGTTCGTTCCAAAGAGAGGGAGAGAGAATCCGGATATTGGGGATCTGCACCAGTGGAAAACTACAAGTCCCACAAGAAACCCCTTGGCACAGAGGAAGCTACAGCTACCCGGTCTCCTGAGAGAGTCAAGAAAGGGAGCCAAGAGCAGTGACCACAACAACCGTGATTTCCCGGACTGAGAGAGAGAGAGTCCAGAGAGCCGAGTACCCCACAGCCCTCGATGAGCCGTGAGGGCGCGTCAACTTCTTGGCGTCATGAACAGGATCTCGTGCCCGGTACCACCGGGTACTGTGTGCTTTGATTTGGACTTAAAATTGACTTTGATTGACTTTTTCCGCCATTGCTGGGCGCCAAAGATGGATTCCCGCCGTTGCCGTGTGGGGTTCCAAAATGGCGCCGACGCCATGGAGTAAACAACATGTGCAGGCCCGGCGGAGTGCCTCAGCCCCTAGAAGAGGGAGGGCCTGGCCAGAGGCGCGAAAAAGTGTGGCCGCCCCGAGTGCCATCAATCAACCAGGGAGGCGGCCCACAGTAAGTTCCAGGGGAATGCCCGCCCATTAATGTACAAACCGGAAGAGAAGGACAGACGCCATTAGACTTCCACGTACCCGGCAGCATGGCAGCACCCTGATGGAGAGATGTCGTCCGCGAGCTGGAGGAGCAGACCCGAGCCGAGCTAGGCGATCCAGCGGCTGTGTCTCTACTCACGCTAGAGGGGGATGCAGACTACTGGCGGGAAGCTTTCACCCGGCTCCAGCAGGAGATGGAGCAGACGATCGCATGGGTGTGCCGGTGGTGGAGCGCGGAACGGACCTACGAGCTGTCAGCGAGAAGGACAGCCCGTGAGGCGCGGGAGGCAGAGATTGCGGCGAGGGCTGTGGAGCAGTACCGCACCTCCCTTCCACCACCAGCAGCGACCCGAGATGCGGGGACGCAGACGGAGCCCCTGATGATACCAACACCAGCACCATCACTGCCCGAAGTCAGCAGTAGCCCCCGGCCAGAGACTGCATTCGTGTCTGCATCGGAGCGGATCATGCTGGACGTCGATGTAGAGGAGTTGTATGAAGAGCCTGCAAAGTGTGATGATGACGACTATGAGGAACCGGCTGGAGCCTCAGGAACCAGCACACCAGAAGTAGCTTGGTGGACAACCTGGCAGCAGCACCACCAAGGACCCCCCGCCATAACAAGTGCCGCGGAGGTATGTGTGTGTGTAAACCCCAGACACCATGGACATAGCCCCTCACCACCCCCATACCAGCCCCTGCCAAGCATCCAGTCAGTCCTAGACGAGAGGAGCCCGGTAGTCAGGCACAGGGAAAGGGAGGAATACTACCAAAGGGAGCGTACCACACAGCGACTAAGGGATGAAGCCCGCGCTAACCCTCCACTACACATGGACCTACATAAAACTGGCATGGTCGTGAGTGCATACCACAAGGATGGATGGGGATTTATTAGAGAGCCAGGACTATTAGAAGACGTCTTTTTCACCCGGAGGGATGTTGAATCATTTTTAAGACAAGGACACCCCCGACGTGATCTATTCAGATGCGAACAGGTTACCTATGAGAGATATCCTGCCCCGCTTGGGTGGTTCACCATTAGAGTTTCTAAAATTGATTAATGAACTCCCGATGAAAGACATTGCTTTTCCCCTGTATATACCCCTTCTATCTTGCTGCAACCTTTTAACGGGTGTGTGCGATTGAAAATATGTTTAATCGACATTTTTTAATCATTGTTTACATTTTTTATAGGACTCCTCTACTGAAGGTGACGAGGAGTCCAGTGAGCAAGACTCATCACAGAGTCAGCGTGATGAAGGTGCAGAAGCCGAAGAACATGTAAGTGTACTTTTATACCAAAAAATATAATGCTATTGTAATGTGGATTTTGACATTTCTTATTTTCTCGTCATTGTAGTTTCCACATGAACTAGGCGGTAAACCATTCATAGACAACAACAAATTTATTCCGCTGATCCAAGAAAGGGTGCCATTGTGGGACTCGCGTGACAAAAGGCATTCAGACGCATTACTCTGTAGAAGACTTTGGGATGAGGTTGGAAAAGCCATGTGGCCAGTGTGGAACCGTGCTACCAGCAAAGAGCAAAGGCTCTTTGGTAAGTTGATTATCATACTGAACTTTGAGGTGTATACTTCTGATATGTTGTATGGAAATGTTATGTCCCACTAATGGCTTTTTTTTTTTGGATTACAGTGAAGAGTTTGAAGGTTCGGTGGCGCTCCATGAAGGATCGTTTTAATAAAGATCTGCGTGAGGAACAAAAAGTGCGGAGTGGCTCAAGAGCTACTTTAAAACGATATATGTACCACAATCAACTAGCGTTCCTTCGGCCAGTTGTCACTCACCGAATGTAAGTTTTTTTATTTTTTTTTATTTTGTTTTGTTTTGGAAGGTCGCATTGGATTTAAAAAATAATATTATTTTTTTGTGTATAACAGTTTGTTGATTTTTAATTTTTATTTAACCATAGGGTATCTTCCACGTTTCATTTGCTTTGGATAACATTTTTAATTTCTTCTTCTTTTTATATCTTTTTCTAACAGGACTTGGAGCAGCACAGCAGACCCCGCAGCAACATCTCAAAACCTTCAGAGCGCCACCGAACACATGTCGCACACAAACCCTAGTGAGGGCGAAACAGCGACCTCTACTCAATCTGGGGCTCAGGTAGCTGGCAGTACTGATTATCCCCTCTCCCAGGCCTCTTTTGCTGGTTTTGGGGGAACTCAACGCCAGCGACAGAAGGCCTGGGAGAGGTCAGTCATGCCCGAGTTTGTGCATTTAACTTCCAACTTCCATGAGAGGATGAGTGTCCTGGCTCAGTGCGTAGAAAAAGGTTTTGCAAACATGCAAACTATGTTCTGCGGAGTGAACAGGTGACTAGATCGCATGGAAGGGGACCTTCAAAGACCGGCAAGACATTTTTTTGCTTCTATATACAGGTGCGTGACGGATAATCTAGAACCTGACTACCAGATTAATGTTATGACGGCATGTCAGGATGCCTTTAGAGCTGCAACTCAGCAGCAGCAGCTGCAGCATAATGCACAGCAGCAGCAGCTGCAACTACCGCTGCAGACACAGCAGTTCGGTTACCATAGACAGCAAACCGCATACTACACGACAACTCGTCCTAACGTTGACATTACACAACCGGTCCAAACACAAACTCCTTGCCAGGCTCCAACATCATATCCAAATCAAGGGCTACCTTTATCAGGAAACACGGAGTTGACAGCAACTCAGCCAACACCGCCACCACCACAACCACCACGACCACCACCGCTAGACTTTGTTCCGGTGGTACCCACTTCCAGTGAGCTAGCGGCCTCAAAAACACAAGCCAGTAATGTGCATGGACAAGGTAATCCTTATGGCGAGCGTAGCAGCCTAACTACAAAGAAAAAAAAGCTGCTTGTACCACAACAAACTGTTATTGAAACAAGCACTCCAATGAGACTTGAGAAAGAGAAAAGGAAAAAGGGATGTAAACTGCCAACATCCAAGAAAATGGATAGTTCTCATTTGAAGCAACCGGTGAAAGAAGGCCCCTCTACAGCACAGCCAAGTAAAAAAGTTGGAAGACCGCGTAAAGTAAAAGATACACCACTACTACTACCAACAGCACCATCTCCATCTAACATATCTCTACTAAGTGTGTCTCCTATGCCAGCATTTTCAGTAGGATCTAATTTGTCTTTGTTGTCGGATGTTTCATTCCCATCACATGTACCATCCAGCTTGTTTGGTTCTCAGACGTTAACATCCTCACCAGCTGTGTGTACCGCGCTTCAATTGAGTGCTGTTGGATCTCCAACTTATACTCCATTACCAGTAGTGATGGGCGAATCCTAAATTACTCGGAATCGCTTGACTCTAGCGAGTCCGAGCACAGGACTCGCTACTCGTTGCGAGTCTAGCGAGTCCAATGTTAATGAATGGGGAAGCGAGTAATAGCGAGTAGTGTGAGATTTACAAATCGCAGATGTGTCTTGGAAGCTTCAGCCTGAAGCAATCCTAGTTTTGTCATTTATTTGCATTGAACTCGTTTACTTTGCAACTGTAATCGCTGGGAAACTCGCACAGATAAGAGTCCTGTCTTCTCTGTGTGCTGGCTGCCAGCTCCAGGGTCCTAGAGCCTGCCTGCTGCCTGATGTAGCAGAGCTGAGATTGTTCTCAGTCTGCTCATTCCCTGTGCATAGACATCTATATCTATGCACAGGGATGAGCAGAGAGGACATCGCGTTTTGGACTGCGTCGGACGGAAGAGGATTTTTTAAATTAAAGATGGAGTCTCTAATGGCTTTTTTTTTTATTTCTAATAAAAAAATTTCTCTGTGTTGTGTTTTTTTTAAAACAATTTAATAGAAATTCATGGCGGTCATGTCTAATATTGGCGTGACCGCCATAAATTTCGGGCTTAGGGCCAGCTGATAATACAAAGCTGGCCCTAACCTCTATTACCCAGCGTGCCACCGCCACCAGGGCCGCTGGAAGAGCGGGGTTCAGCGCCAGAGGATGGCGCTTCAATGAACGCGCCATCTTCTGGGGCGGCTGCGGGCTGCAATTTGCAGCGGGGGGTGCCCAGAAAGCTTGGGCATCCCTGCACTGCGGATTCCAGCCCCCAGCTGCTTAGCTGTACCTGGCAAGACATAGAAATTGCGCGGAGCCCCACACATTTTTTTGACTCCGACTCCGAGACGACTCCGACTCCGAGACGACTCCGACTCGACTCCGAGACGACTCCGACTCCGAGACGACTCCGACTCCGACTCGACTCCGACTCCGAGACGACTCCGACTCCGAGACGACTCCGACTCCAAGACGACTCCGACTCCGACTCGACTCCGAGACGACTCCGACTCCGAGACGACTCCGACTCCGAGACGACTCCGACTCCGAGGCGACTCCGACTCCGAGGCGACTCCGACTCTGAGGCGACTCCGACTCTGAGGAGACTCCGACTCCGAGGCGACTCCGACTCCGAGGCGACTCCGACTCTGAGGCGACTCCGACTCTGAGACTCCGACTCTGAGACTCTGACTCTGAGACTCTGACTCTGAGACTCTGACTCTGAAATTCATTAAATAATAAAAAAAATGCGTGGGGCTCCGCGCAATTTCTATGTCTAGCCAGGTACAGCTAAGCAGCTGGGGGCTGGAATCCGCAGCGCAGGGATGCCCAAGCTTTCTGGGCACCCCCCGCTGCAAATTGCAGCCCGCAGTCGCCCCAGAAGATGGCGCGTTCATTGAAGCGCCATCCTCTGGCGCTGAACCCCGCTCTTCCAGCGGCCCTGGTGGCGGTAGCACGCTGGGTAATAAAGGGGTTAATACCAGCTTTGTTATACAAGCTGGTATTAAGCCCGAGATTCTTAATGTCAGGCCACGTTTGACCCAGCCACTAAGAATCTCCAATAAAGGGTTAAAAAAACACAACACAGAGAAAATTTTTTATTTGAAATAAAAAAAAAAGCCATTAGGGACTCCATCTTTAATTAAAAAAAATCCTCTTCTGTCCGACGTAGTCCAAAACGCGATGTCCTCTCTGCTACATCCTCTGTGCATAAATATAGATGTCTATGCACAGGGAATGAGCAGACTGAGAACAATCTCAGCACTGCTACATCAGGCAGCAGGCGGGCTCTAGGACCCTGGAGCTGCACAGAGAAGACAGCTGGACTCGGCTCGCAATGTAACAGCAGTTACTTTGCGAGTTTCCCTGCTATCACTGGCACAGTAGCCGAGTCTAATGCAAACAATGGCAATCCTAGTTTTGTCAGCGTTTCTGACAAAACTAGGATTGATATTGATTTGCATTGGACTCGTGCGAGTAATCACTGGGAAACTCGCAGAGTACCGAGTCCTGCGAGTCCCTTACTACTCGCCGAGTAACGAGTCCTAGCGAGTAGATTCGCCCATCCCTAATTACCAGAACTTGATAACAGTTTCACAGACACTGTACTTCGATTTACATCACCTAATACTCCTGTCTCCCATCCTCTGGATGTAACCCGGACTGTTAATTCCACCTGCAGGAGCAGCAACACCACCACCACCACCACCACTACTACTACTACATACACTTCCTTATAAATTTTGCACTTTGAATGTTTATCTATTATATAATCGCGAATCGGAAAAGCGCCCCTCCGCGCGCACTTTCCGATGTCGTCATGTGGATACGAATTTAACATTGGGCGCGAAGCGGCCATTGCGAGCCGCTGCCCCAAAATCGATCCACAGCCTCGGCTACAACCTTACCGATTTACCGCTCAGGTAGCGCGAGCAATGGCCGCGAGGCCATTGCGAGTCGCTGCCTGAGCCCCAACTCGCTCCCCGGGGACCATGGAGCGGAGGCGGCACAGCCGCCTCCGCTCCCCGCTCCCCACAACTCGCCCCCCCAATGTCCGCACAGCCTCACCCAGGTCCAAACAGGCCCCCCATGTCCGCATAGCCGCCCCCCCATCTCCGCACAGCCACCCCCATGTCCGCACACCCACCGCCATGTCCGCACAGCCCCCCCCCCATGTCCGCACAGCCCCCCATGTCCGCACAGCCCCCCCATGTCCGCACAGCCCCCCCATGTCCGCACAGCCCCCCCATGTCCGCACACCCACCCCCATGTCCGCACAGCCCCCCCCCATGTCCGCACAGCCCCCCCATGTCCGCACACCCACCCCCATGTCCGCACACCCACCCCCATGTCCGCACAGCCACCCCCATGTCCGCACAGCCCCCCATGTCCGCACACCCACCCCCATGTCCGCACACCCACCCCGCAACAAAACCACCCCGCCGCACCTAATGCCCTACCCCCTAAGTCCGCCCCACCCCTACACGCTAAGCCCCGACCACCTAACCCCCGACCCGCAGCATCCTAAGCCCCCGCCGATACCCCCTAAGCCCCACCGTCTACCCCCTAAGCCACCGCCGCCCCTAAGCCCCTACCCCCTAAGCCCCGCAGCAGCCCCGACCACCTAACCCCCGACCCGCAGCATCCTAAGCCCCCGCCGATACCCCCTAAGCCCCGCCGTCTACCCCCTAAGCCACCGCCGCCCTTAAGCCCCTACCCCCTAAGCCCCGCAGCAGCCCCTAAGCCCCTACCCCCTAAGACCCGTAGCATCCTAGGCCCCCGCCGATACCCCCTAAGCCATGCCGCCTACCCCCTAAGGCACCACCGCCCCTAAGACCCTACCCCCTAACCCCCGTAGCATCCTAGGCCCCCGCCGATACCCCCTAAGTCCGCCGCACCCGTACACGCTAAGCCCCGACCACCTAACCCCCGACCCGCAGCATCCTAAGCCCCCGCCGATACCCCCTAAGCCCCGCCGTCTACCCCCTGCCCCTCTTGCTAAAGCTCTACACCCTAAGCCCCCGCAGTCCCCTAACCTAACGCCGCTGTCACCTAAGGCCCTACACCCGAAGCCCCCGCCGTCCCCTAACCTAACGTCCCCGTCGATCACTTACATGCCTTCAAGTCATCTGATCGTCCGTCCGATCCACAAGTCCTCCGTCCGGCCAGGCGTCCTCTTCCTCCGGCCCCGGGGGTCTTCTCTCTTCTTTCCGCCATCTCCGCCTCTTCGTCCGGCCCCGGGGATCTTCTGTCTTCTTTTCGCTAACTTCCACCTCCGACGTCCTCTTCCTTCTCATTAAGATAGAATGGACGAAAAATCCCCCATTCTATCTCAATGAGATCTGAGGCCCTCTTCTGATTGGTCGCTGTATACTGCCCTCAGCCAATCAGAAGAGCCCCTCAGACTGAGACGCAGTTCTCATTCAGGTCCGCATTTTTTTTTCCCCATTGACATACATTAGCGGTGTGTCTGCGATTTTATGGCCGGCCACCTGGTTCTATTTGTCGGCCCTAAAATCGCGGACACACCACTAATGCATGTCTATGGGCAGTCAGCCCGATTTCGGATTGGACGCCGACCAATCAGAATTCGAGCTGACTGCCCATAGACATGCATTAGCGGTGTGTCCGCGATTTTAGGGCCGACAAATAGAACCAGGTGGCCGGCCATAAAATCGCCGACACACCGCTAATGTATGTCAATGGGGAAAAAAAAAGGCGGACCTGAATGAGAACTGTGTCTCACTCGCAAGTAAAAAAATAAATAAATTTAATAATAAAAAAAGAATTAAAAAATAATTAAAAAATAATAAAAAAATAAATAAAAAATAATAAATAATTCAATAAAAATAATAATAAAAAAAATAAATATATGCTAATTATATCAGCCCTTCCAGCGGACCTGAATGAGAACTGGGTCTCATCTAAATAATAAATTTAATAATAAAAAAAATAATTAAAAAATAATAAAAAATAAATAAAAAAATAAATAATTAATAAAAAATAATAATTAAAAAAAAATACTAATAATTATGCTATTAATTTAATAATAATGTTATTAATGCATTATTAATGCTAATAATCACTATTATTCCATGCTATTAATGAATAATGGTCTCACCTAATGTATAATAAATTAATAATATAATTATAATAATATTAAAAAAGTAATAAAAATAATAATATTAAAATTATAATAAAAAATAGATTAAAATATATATCATTAATCAATAAATAATAATAAGAAAAATAAATATAATGCTTATGTATAATGCCTTATGCATATGAGAACTGTGTCTCATGCTAAATAATAAATATTAATAATAAAAAAATGTATTAAAAATAATTATAAAAATAATAATAAAAAAATAAATAAAATAATAATAAATAATTCAATAAAAATAATAATAATAAAAAATAAAATATATGCTAATTATATAGCCTTCTCAGCGTACCTGAATTAAACTATTACTAAATAATAATATTTAAATAATAATAAAAATATAATTAAAAATAATAAAAAAATAATAAAAAAATAAATAAAAATAATAAATAATTCAATAAAAATAATATATAAAAAATAAATATATGCTAATTATATCAGCCTTCAAGCGGACTGAATGAAACTGGGTCTCAGCTAATAATAATTTAATAATAAAAATAATAATTAATAAAAATAATAAAAAATATAATAAATAATTAAAAATTATAATATAATAATTAAATGTATAATCTAATAATAATAATAATAATAAATATAATTATTAATGCTAATTAATGCTAATATCTATGCTATTATGCGACTGTAATGAAATCTTATCAGCTAATATAAATTAATATAACTAATAATAATGTATTAAATATAATATCTATTAAATGATAATATAATAAATCATAATAAAATTAATATCATTAATTGCATATTAAATCTATAATAAAATAATAATATGCTAATTATATCAGCCTTTACTAACTGAATGGATAGCTTTATCTAAGTATTAATTATAATTATTAATAGCTAATTAATGCAATAATAATAAAAAATAATAAAAATTAATAAATTAATTAATAATATTAATATAATTAAAAATCATTTTAAATCTATAAATAATGCTATTAATGTATTAATAATGTTATTAATGCTATTATTATGCTATAATTATTATGCATTAATGCTATTAATGCATAATATATGCTATTAACTATTTAATGCTTATTAATGCTATAATTATAATGCTATTAATGCTAATAATAATGCTATTAATGCTAATAATAATGCTATTAATGCTATTATTATGCTATTAATGCTATTAATGCTAATAATTAATTATAATGCTAATTAATGCTTAATATAATGCTATAATGCTATTAATGTAATAATATGCTATTAATGCTATAATAATGCTATTAATGCTATTTTAATGCTATTAATGCTATTATTAATGCTATTAATGCTATTAATTAATGCTATTAATGCTATTAATGCTATTAATGCTATAATAATGCTATTAATGCTAATATTTAATTAATGCTAATTAATGCTATTATATTAATGCTATTAATGCTAATAATATGCTATTAATGCTATTATATAATGCTATTATGATTATGCTAATATTATTTAATGCTATTAATGCTATTAATGCTATATATGTATTATATGCTATTAATGTTATAATGTTATAATGCTATTAATGCTAATAGCTATTAATGCTATTATGCATATTAATGCTATTAATGCTAATATAATGCTATTAATGCTATTAATAATGCTATTAATGCTAATTAATTAATGCTATTATAATGCTATTAATAATGCTATTAATGCTAATTAATAATGCTATTAATAATGCTATTAATATGCTATTAATGCATATTAATGCTATTAATGCTATTAATGCTAATAATTATGCTATTAATGCTATTAATAATGCTATTAATGCTATTAATTAATGCTATTAAAATGCTATATGCTAATATTTATCTATTAATGCTATTATAATGCTATTAATGCTATATATTAATGCTATTAATGCTATTATTAATGCTATAATGCTATAATAATGCTATTAATGCAATATATGCTATTTAATGCTATTAATGCTATATATATGTATATCATATAATGTATTAATGCTAATTATAATGCTATTAATGCTTTTTAATTAATGCTATTAATTGCTATTAATATGCTATTAATGCTATTAATGCTAATATTTATCCTATTAATGTATTAATGCTAATAATAATGCTATTAATGCTATTAATATGCTATTAATGCTATTAATAATGCTATTAATGCTATTAATAATGTTATCTATAATGCATTATTATTAATGCTTTTGTTAATGCTATTATCAATAATGCTATTAATATTGCATTATGCATATGCTATTAATCTATAATGTATTATATTAATGATTAATATGCTATTAATTAAAAAATCTTATCTATTATAATGTTATGTCTATATGCTATATAATCTATATGCTAAAATAAGCTATTAATGCATTAATGTATTAATGCTATTATGTTATCTAAATCTATTAATGCTAAAATAATGCTATTAAGCATATTTATGCTTAATGCTATAATGCTAATATTATATATGTAATATGCTATTAATGCAATAATAATGCTATTAATGCTATAATAATGTATTAATGCTATTATATGTATTAATGCTATTATTAATGCTATTAATGCTAATATAATGCATTAATGCTATAATAATGCTATAATCTATATAATGCTATTAATGCTAATATTTATCCTATTAATGTATTATTAATGCTATAATAATGCTATTAATGCTAATATTTATCCTATTAATGCTATTAATAATGCTATAATGCTATATTTTGCTATTATTGCTATAATGCTAATATTTATCCTATTATGTATTATTAATGCTATTATGCTAATAATAATAATTATAATGCTATTAATGCTATTAATGCTAATAATAATGCTATTAATGCATAATAATGTTATTAATGCTATTATTAATGCTATAATGCATTATTAATGCTATTAATGCCAATAATAATGCTATTAATAATGCTATTAAATGCTATAGCATATTATTAATGTATTATTAAATCTATATGCTATTATATCAACTATTAATATATTAATGCTATAATATTATATGCATATTATGCATTAATGCTATATAGATATAAAATCTTATTATTGTTTAATGATATAAGCTATTTGCTATTTAATGCTAAAGCAAATATGCTATAATGCATTAATAATGCTATAATGCTATTATTATGCATTATGTTAATGCTAAATTATCTATTAATGCTATTAATATTCATAATGTAATAATAATGCATATGCTATTATAATTATTAATGCTATTATAATGCTAATAATGATCTAATTTAATAATGCTATTATTAATGCTATTAATGCTAATAATAATGCTATTAATGCTATTAATAATGCTATTAATGCAATATTTATCCTATTAATGGTATTATTAATGCTATTATAATGCTATTAATGCTAATATTTATCCTATTAATGCTATTAATAATGCTATTAATGCTATTAATTATGCTATTATTGCTATTAATGCTAATATTTATCCTATTCATGGTATATTAATGCTATTAATGCTAAAATAATAATTATTATAATGCTATTAATGCTATTAATGCTATAATAATGCTATTAATGCTATTAATAATGTTATTAATGTATTATTAATGCTAAATAAGCTATTATTAATGCTATTAATGCCAATAATAATGCTATTAATAATGTATTAATGCTATTAATGCTAATAATCCTATTAATGCTATTAATGCTATAATAATGCTATTAATGCTATTAATAATGCTATTAAGCTATTAATTATGCTATTAATGCTATCATGCTAATATTTACATTAATGGCATATTAATGCTATAATGCTATAATAATGCTATTAGCAATAATAATGCTATTAATGCTATTAAAATGTTATAATGCTATTATTAATGCTATTAATGCTATTATTAATGCTATTAATGCTAATAATAATGCTATTAATGCTATTAATAATGCTATTAATGCTATTAATTATGCTATTAATGCTATTAATGCTAATATTTATCCTATTAATGCTATTAATATTGCTATTAATGCTAATAATAATGCTAATAATGCTATTAATAATGTTATTAATGCTATTATTAATGCTAATAATGCTATTATTAATGCTAATAATAATGCTATTAATGCTATTAATAATGTTATTAATCCTATTATTAATGCTAATAATGCTATTATTAATGCTATTAATGCTAATAATAATACTATTAATGCTATTAATAATGTTATTAATGCTATTATTAATGCTAATAATGTTATTATTAATGCTATTAATGCTAATAATAATGCTATTAATGCTATTAATAATGTTATTAATGCTATTAATAATGCTAATAATGCTATTATTAATGCTATTAATGTTAATAATAATGCTATTAATGCTATTAATAATGTTATTAATGCTATTATTAATGGTAATAATGCTATTAATAATGCTATTAATGCTAATAATAATGCTATTAATGCTATTAATACTGTTATTAATGCTCATAATACTGCTAATAATGCTATTAATACTGCTATTACTGCTATTAATAATGCTATGGCTTATATTATTGCTATTGATGATGCGATTATTATTTAAAAATGTTTAAAAAAAAAATAAACATATTTTAGATACCCGATGCATTTGCATCAGGCTAACAGCTATAACTACTATAATCAAATTAATGCACGTTCTAGAATCCCGATGCATTTGCATCGGGCTCACAGCTAGTGGTTAATGAAAACCTTTTCTTTCACTTCAATTGAATTGAATTATTGACTACTTTACTGTTAAGTTTAGTCATTAGATTCGAATTATTAAGATTTAGATAGTGGCTTTTGAAAAAAATGCTTGGGTTCATAGTTTTTTGTCAGCGCGGGTGAGAATAAAGTTTGTGTCTATTTCACCATTCCATCACAGGTTATATTATTGATTTTAATTGTTAGCCAATAGATACTTACAGTCTTGAAGGTGGGAGAAACCGATGTAGTTGCACAGTAGCCTACCTTCGTTGTGCATGATATGTGCATCAACGATGTGACACTTCACACATATCGTTCAACACGAATTGTCATATACACGCATGCCATTATCAAAGTTACACAATATACACTATTTATAGTATTATACACTAAGTACGAAAATAAATGTAACCGTTGAGTGACAGATCATCCAGGAGCCACCTGCAGCACTCCATACAGGAAGGTTTCTTAAGGTAAATGGCTAGTTCGGTCCTGTATCTGTCATTGAGATGGGCTTCAAAATTTTGACAATTTGTAACATGTTGTCAACATTTTACATATTTTCGTAGATATAACATATTTGTGCCAGCGAGGAACGTCTAGGTGGTGTGATTCTGCATTACAATGACAACTGTTTGTTTCATCCTACTCTATTACACCCCCTCCCCTATTCCCTGTAAGGCCAGCGGCCCCAGGATGTTACAGGGCCACCTTCACCTCACTGTCCACTATTGGAATGACACCCCCAGCCCCTAATGCCACCACACACCACTCTGCAAAACATCGGTCCCCATTGCACTGATACAAGTGTCCGAAACCGCTGCTGGGAAACTGATTCCGGGACAGTGTGTCAGTCCAGCAAGGGTATTGTGCTGGAGGTCTGGAGAGATCGGGCGACGGGCAGCGCTCCACACATCAGTGATCCGTCTCAAGACCCCAGGAATACACGCTACTGTAGCGGTAGTAGTAGGGATACTCTCTTTATAGTGAAAGGTTCTCAATAATGGGCCACTCTATATAATTGATTGTCAGAGAATAAAACTAAGACAAATAATTGAAATTCAACAAATTTATTAAGTTGAACGTCAAAAAATATAGTCTCAACAGTTAAATTGTCAGAAACTTAAAAAAAAACAAAAAAAAACAAACAACAACAGTAATCGAATTGTACCCCGTTGACAACTGGACTATCACGCTGATGACGACAGCTGTTGGTAAAAAACCACATCTGCCACTTAACCATACAATCGGCGGTTAACTTGCGTCAAGCAACATTAAATGCATATTGTGCTTGGCGAAATTGACCCGTCGCTCGGCGGTTAAGCGTCACAATTGATTTTTGCCCTGCATCTGGCGTAACCCCTGTCAAGCATTAATGGGCAAGTGTCGACGTTGTTTTTAAAACAAAAAAATTTACGACACAGTGTAGTCCGATAGATATCTAGCTGTGAGCCCGATGCAAATGCATCGGGATTCTAGAACGTGCATTAATTTGATTATAGTAGTTATAGCTGTTAGCCTGATGCAAATGCATCGGGTATCTAAAATATGTTTATTGTTTTTTTAAACATTTTTAAATAATAATCGCATCATCAATAGCAATAATATAAGCCATAGCATTATTAATAGCAGTAATAGCAGTATTAATAGCATTATTAGCAGTATTATGAGCATTAATAACAGTATTAATAGCATTAATAGCATTATTATTAGCATTAATAGCATTATTAATAGCATTATTACCATTAATAATAGCATTAATAACATTATTAATAGCATTAATAGCATTATTATTAACATTAATAGCATTAATAATAGCATTATTAGCATTATTAATAGCATTAATAACATTATTAATAGCATTAATAGCATTATTATTAGCATTAATAGCATTAATAATAACATTATTAGCATTAATAATAGCATTAATAACATTATTAATAGCATTAATAGTATTATTATTAGCATTAATAGCATTAATAATAGCATTATTAGCATTAATAATAGGATTAATAACATTATTAATAGCATTAATAGCATTATTATTAGCATTAATAATAGCATTATTAGCATTAATAATAGCATTAATAACATTATTAATAGCATTATTAGCATTATTATTAGCATTAATAGCAATATTAATAGCATTAATAGGATAAATATTAGCATTAATAGCATTAATAGCATAATTAATAGCATTAATAGCATTATTAATAGCATTAATAGCATTATTATTAGCATTAATAGCATTAATAATAGCATTAATAGCATTAATAATAGCATTAATAACATTATTAATAGCATTAATAGCATTATTATTAGCATTAATAGCATTATTATTAGCATTAATAGCATTAATAATGCCATTAATAGGATAAATATTAGCATTGATAGCATTAATAGCATAATTAATAGCATTAATAGCATTATTAATAGCATTAATAGCATTATTATTAGCATTAATAGCATTAATAGGATAAATATTAGCATTAATAGCATTAATAGCATTATTAATAGCATTATTATTGGCATTAATAGCATTAATAATAGCATTATTAGCATTAATAATAGCATTAATAACATTATTAATAGCATTAATAGCATTATTATTAGCATTAATAGCATTAATAGCATTATAATAATTATTATTATTAGCATTAATAGCATTAATAATACCATGAATAGGATAAATATTAGCATTAATAGCAATAATAGCATAATTAATAGCATTAATAGCATTATTAATAGCATTAATAGGATAAATATTAGCATTAATAGCATTATTAATAGCATTAATAATACCATTAATAGGATAAATATTAGCATTAATAGCATTATTAATAGCATTAATAGCATTATTATTAGCATTAATAGCATTAATAATAGCATTATTAGCATTAATAATAGCATTAATAACATTATTAATAGCATTAATAGCATTATTATTAGCATTAATAGCATTAATAGCATTATTATTCGCATTAATAGCATTAATAATACCATTAATAGGATAAATATTAGCATTAATAGCATTAATAGCATAAATAATAGCATTAATAGCATTATTATTAGCATTAATAGCATTATTATTAGCATAAATAGCATTAATAATAGCATTAATAACATTATTAATAGCATTAATAGCATTATTATTAGCATTAATAGCATTAATAATAGCATTATTAGCATTAATAATAGCATTAATAACATTATTAATAGCATTAATAGCATTATTATTAGCATTAATAGCAATATTAATAGCATTAATAGGATAAATATTAGCATTAATAGCATTAATAGCATAATGAATAGCATTAATAGCATTATTAATAGCATTAATAGCATTATTATTAGCATTAATAGCATTAATAATAGCATTAATAGCATTAATAATAGCATTAATAACATTATTAATAGGATTAATAGCATTATTAATAGCATTAATACCATTATTATTAGCATTAATAGCATTAATAATGCCATTAATAGGATAAATAATTTTAAGGATTTTAATTGTTAGCCAATAGATACTTACAGTCTTGAAGGTGGGAGAAACCGATGTAGTTGCACAGTAGCCTACCTTCGTTGTGCATGATATGTGCATCAACGATGTGACACTTCACACATATCGTTCAACACGAATTGTCATATACACGCATGCCATTATCAAAGTTACACAATATACACTATTTATAGTATTATACACTAAGTACGAAAATAAATGTAACCGTTGAGTGACAGATCATCCAGGAGCCACCTGCAGCACTCCATACAGGAAGGTTTCTTAAGGTAAATGGCTAGTTCGGTCCTGTATCTGTCATTGAGATGGGCTTCAAAATTTTGACAATTTGTAACATGTTGTCAACATTTTACATATTTTCGTAGATATAACATATTTGTGCCAGCGAGGAACGTCTAGGTGGTGTGATTCTGCATTACAATGACAACTGTTTGTTTCATCCTACTCTATTACACCCCCTCCCCTATTCCCTGTAAGGCCAGCGGCCCCAGGATGTTACAGGGCCACCTTCACCTCACTGTCCACTATTGGAATGACACCCCAGCCCCTAATGCCACCACACACCACTCTGCAAAACATCGGTCCCCATTGCACTGATACAAGTGTCCGAAACCGCTGCTGGGAAACTGATTCCGGGACAGTGTGTCAGTCCAGCAAGGGTATTGTGCTGGAGGTCTGGAGAGATCGGGCGACGGGCAGCGCTCCACACATCAGTGATCCGTCTCAAGACCCCAGGAATACACGCTACTGTAGCGGTAGTAGTAGGGATACTCTCTTTATAGTGAAAGGTTCTCAATAATGGGCCACTCTATATAATTGATTGTCAGAGAATAAAACTAAGACAAATAATTGAAATTCAACAAATTTATTAAGTTGAACGTCAAAAAATATAGTCTCAACAGTTAAATTGTCAGAAACTTAAAAAAAAACAAAAAAAAAAAACAACAACAGTAATCGAATTGTACCCCGTTGACAACTGGACTATCACGCTGATGACGACAGCTGTTGGTAAAAAACCACATCTGCCACTTAACCATACAATCGGCGGTTAACTTGCGTCAAGCAACATTAAATGCATATTGTGCTTGGCGAAATTGACCCGTCGCTCGGCGGTTAAGCGTCACAATTGATTTTTGCCCTGCATCTGGCGTAACCCCTGTCAAGCATTAATGGGCAAGTGTCGACGTTGTTTTTAAAACAAAAAAATTTACGACACAGTGTAGTCCGATAGATATCCTTGATGTAAAAACATTTTCAATAACATACGGTAATGTAAATTGCTAGAAAAATGACAACAACTATAACCAAACATGCATCACCAATAATCAAAAATAACCAACCAATAGAACACTAATATAATAAACACTACATCACACTAGAAATTGCAAACAAACATAATCAGGGCATATTGTAGACATTCAGGTATTTCCACTTTCACAGGTAAATACTGTCGGATTACTGGCATTTAAAGCTTTATTAATCCAAACATTTACACAGTGCAAGAAAAAATGCAACTACCGTATATACTCGTGTATAAGCCGACCCGTGTATAAGCCGACCCCCCTACTTTTGCCCCCAAAACCTGGGAAAACCTATTGACTCGTGTATAAGCCGAGGGTGGACCCCAGCACAGGTATACAGCCCCCAGCAGTGTGGTATACAGGCCCCCCCAGTGGTAGTATACAGCAGCCTCCCAGTGGTATGCAGGCCCCACCAGTATATACAGCAGCCCCAGTGGTATACAGCAGCCCTTAGGTAGTACACAGCAGCCCCAGAGGTATATACAGCAGCCCCAGGGGTATACACAGCAGCCCCAGGGGTATACACATCAGCCCCAGGGGTGTACACAGCAGCCCCAGGGGTATACACAGCAGCCCCAGGGGTAGTACACAGCAGCCCCAGGGGTAATACACAGCAGCCCCAGGGGTAGTACACAGCAGCCCCAGGGGTAGTACACAGCAGCCCCAGGGGTAGTACACAGCAGCCCCAGGGGTAGTACACAGCAGCCCCAGGGGTAGTACACAGCAGCCCCAGGGGTATATACAGCAGCCCCAGGGGTGTATACAGCAGCCCCAGGGGTGTATACAGCAGCCCCAGGGGTAGTACACAGCAGTCCCTGGGGTATTTACAGCAGCCCCAGGGGTAGTACACAGCAGTCCCAGGGGTATTTACAGCAGCCCCAGGGGTAGTACACAGCAGCCCCAGGCCCCCCTCACTTTTTGGCGCCCCCACCTCAGGATGCCCCCCCCCCCCCGCACGCAGCATTGTGACCGGGGCTCATCACCGCGGCGCCGGCCGGTCATGTGACATGCAGGAAGACACAGAAGAAGATGGAAGCCGGAGCCGGGAGCCGCGATCCGCCACCGGAGGATGACAGCTGACAGGCTGGTAATGTATGAGCGCAGCGCTGCGTGCGGGGGGGGGGCATCCTGAGGTGGGGGCGCCAAAAAGTGAGGGGGTCCCGTATATACTCGCGTATAAGCCGAGGGGAGACTTTTCAGCCCAATTTTTGGGCTGAAAAACTCGGCTTATACGCGAGTATATACGGTATTCATATTTTACTATAATGTAACATTACAATGAGACATACACAAATACATCAATACTTAAACCATTTGATCCTGCCAAGGGACGCGTCCATTGTCCGATACAAAATACGAAGCAAAATGGTCCCTCATCTGCAAAACTTCAACGCTTGTCCGCAAGTTGTATTCTTGAAAGTCCAGAAAATTAGTCGGAATGGGATCATCGAGGTCAAATTGTTGTCTTTCTTTAATCTGTACAAAGTTGTGTAGCGTAACGCAGGCTTTCACTACCTTGTCAATTGTCTCTGTTTTTAAATTAATGGTAGTTCCCAGTAAACGCCACTTTGAGGCCAGCAAGCCAAAAGCGCACTCCACTGTTCGTCTAGCCGTGTCAGTCTATAATTGAAAATCCGTTTTGTGTGATTCAAGTCACGGCTGGAGTACGGCTTGACAAGGTTGGCACACATTTGAAATGCCTCGTCACCAACCACAACAAAAGGCAAAGGTGGTCCGTCACTGTTTGGAAGTGGTCGTAGCGGTGGAATGTTGATAGTATTTGAATAAAGCTTCTTTCCTATGTCAGAGTCTTTGAATGTTTGTGAGTCGTTTGATCGTCCAAATTGACCAACATCAACAGCTACAAAACAACAGTCTGCGTCAACAATGGCCATTAGGACAACGGAAAAAAACTTCTTGTAATTAAAGTACTCGGATCCACTTCCAGGCGGCTTCAGGATCCTCACATGTTTCCCGTCCACAGCCCCACGCAGTTGGGGAATTGACAAATGTCCTGGAATCTTGCCGCTTTATCCAGCCAAAGTTGTGTGGTGGGTTGAGGGACAAATTCTTCTAGCAGGTCTTGACATATTGCCCGACAGGTATCTGCTACTATCCCACTGAGAGTCGACAATCCAAGCCGAAACTGGAAATGAAGCGAAGAAAGCGTCTCTCCAGTCGCAAGGAAGCTGTTGAACAACCAAATTGTAAAAGAAAGTTAATGATATTACAATTTAATAGATTAAAAATATTGCATTTTTAAAGATTTTGCAACATAATTTGATACGTACCGCAGGGTCACCCGAAGACTTTCCTCCGCTGGAATTGATCGGCTTAGCTGGGTGCCCTGCCTGCTGATGGTTCCTCTGACACGATGTAGCAAATCGTCAAAGCTGTCCTGGGACATACGGGTGTAGTCATGGAACTTCTCCGGGTTGTTTCTAAGTTCCTGGTACAGCGAGTAGTACACTCCACGGCTCTCTCTGACTTCAACAATGGGATGTCTCCAAAAACGACGACGAAGGCGTCTCTTGTGTCTTTCTCTACGACGATCCTCTTCGCAGGCGATAGCATAGGAAATAGCACTGTTCATGGAAAAATCCAGATCCGTGTAGAAACTCTCAAAGCCGAGATCCATCTTGCTTGCGATGCAGCAGCAGCAAATAATTTGTTGTTATGGGCAGGGTCTACTTATACAGTGGCCTTAAGCCAATCCCTGAGGGCGGGATCTGTCAAAAAACGCGCAGAAAAGTGCGGATTTAGTAAAAAAGGATTCCCGTACGCATGCGCCTAAAAAACGCAAACGCCAGCAATAACGCATTCGTACGCATGCAAGCGCAGCGTTTTTTGGCAAACTTGTGGATGACATTGCGGACAATATACCGTGCGTTCGCATGCGTTTGGATGTGTTTTTACATGCGTATCCGCATGCGCATGGTCCGCTGCGATCCCAAATGCTAATGTGAAGCCAGCCTAATTCACTAGTAAAGGCAATCTACCCCGGTGGTTTACCTGTGTTAACAATCCAGCCGAATACTTCAATACCAATGGCATTCCAGCCCATTACATTGCTTATGCTGGAAATCAAGCACAAGAGGTTGATGGTTACTTCCATACTAAACCATTTTGCGATATGTTCTTTCGTCTTTTTCTCTTGATATTTCTTTCCTTCATTAGTGACCCAGCCCACTAGCTCATTAGCAATAGGGATCCAGTTAGGAGGTTAGCCAGTGGTCACAAGCCAGCTTAATATTTCGCCATCGGTTTTGCCTCACAGGCGGAGGGAACCTAGCCAAACAGTTCACAAGTGGTTACAACCCAAACCAATGGTTCCCTAGTTGTGGCTTACCAGCTCAGTAGTTTGCCTGTGGATGCCACAAAGCCCATTAATTTTCCAGTAATGGTGATCCAACCAGTTAGTTCGTTGATAGTGCCAAATAAGTCCAAGAGATTGATAATATTGGTATCCTAGCCCAGAAAATTATCAGTTGTGGCAATCAAAACCAGTATTGTACTGGTGGGGGAAATCCAGACCAGTTTTTTTTTACTAGTGGTGGCAATACAGACAAGTATGGTACGGGTGGTGGAAACCCATCCCAGTAATTCACTAGTAAAGGCAATCTACCCCGGTGGTTTACCTGTGTTAACAATCTAGCCGAATACTTCAATACCAATGGCATTCCAGCCCATTACATTGCTGATGCTGGAAATCAAGCACAAGAGGTTGATGGTTACTTCCCTCCTAAACCATTTTGCGATATGTTCTTTCGTCTTTTTCTCTTCATATTTCTTTTCTTCCACGTGATCTTTCCAGAGGTAAAATCCTAATAAAATAAACTGAAAAACAGGCTGATTGGAAAGGAGGTGCAGTCGCTTGCCGGTGTCTATGAAGACTGAGATTCTGAGCTTTCACAGTGGAATTTATTGTCCCTGTGATATCATCAACCATTATGATGTCATTGTCTGAGCTGTGGTGTATTATGATAAGTAGGTTACAATTTCAAGTAAGATGAATTTATATTCAATTTTAATTTTCCAATAGTTTTCAAAACCATCTTGACTACAGTAGAACGAGCATTGCCATTAAACAGTACTTGACAAAAACAGTATTTCATAAAACAAATTCTTATAATTAAGAAGAGGTAAGGGAAAGGAGAATAAGAAAGGGAAAAATGATTTTATTGATGTAAACAATGATCGGAATTGCAAGTAAACGAAGTAGGGCAAGGGAGTACATTCATCCTAGTCATATTTTTGCAAGTACAGGAAGGATAACTACTAATGAATAGTGATGAGCGAGTACTAAAATGCTCTGGTGCTCGAAGCTTGGGCCGAGCATCCTGAGATACTCGTGTACTCGGCCCGAGTACCGAGCCCAATGTTATCCTATGGGAGACACGAGTATTTTTATGAAATGACTGCCGGCAGCATGGAAAAACCCTAAAAATGTCACACAAATCTCAGAAGAGTGCTCAAATGACATGGCAACACCATGGGGAAGACCCCTGGAAGCATTTCTCACTCAAAAGTCACAGCTGTGAACAATGTTGTCCGAGTTTCACGCCAATTTTACGGAGTCTCCAGAAAACCTTACAAAATGACACCAAATCGAATATTTAGGGTGGAAATGTTAAGGGCACATACACAATAGTGAGATACAGCTGGTGTATGTTACTTTTTGTGATTACATGAAAGATTTTACGTGAAAACATTGTGCGGCACTCCGATGACCCTGAGAAGAGACGAACATGAAGCCCTGTCTTGAAATAATGTGCCCATTTTGAGGAACTGGGTCTATTGTAGTATCTTCCTTTGCCAGGGCAGTCCAAAATTGGGAGGTTCACCAATGCCCCTGGATACAGACATGCAGGAGGGCCTGTAAACAAGAACTGGGTATATTGTAGTATAGCCCTTTAGCCAGGGCAGCCAAAAATTGGGAGGTTCAACAATGACCCATGCATACAGACATGTAGTAGGGCCTGTAACCCTCAAGTGGGTGTATTGTAGTATAGTCCTTTGGTCAGGGCAGCCAAAAATTGGGAGGTTCAACAATGACCCATGCATACAGACATGTAGTAGGGCCTGTAACCCTCAAGTGGGTGTATGGTAGTATAGGCCTTTGGCCAGGGCAGCCAAAAATTGGAGGCTCCTCAATGTCCCTGGATAGAGACTGCAGGAGGGCCTGTAAACAAGAACTGGGTGTATTGTAGTATAGCCCTTTGGCCAGGGCAGCCAAAAATTGGGAGGTTCAACAATGACCCATGCATACAGACATGTAGTAGGGCCTGTAACCTTCAAGTGGGTGTATTGTAGTATAGTCCTTTGGTCAGGGCAGTCAAAAATTGGGAGGTTCAACAATGACCCATGCATTCAGACATGTATTAGGGCCTGTAACCCTCAAGTGGGTGTATTGTAGTATAGCCTTTGGTCAGGGCAGCCAAAAATTGGGAGGTTCAACAATGACCCATGCATACAGACAAGTAGTAGGGCCTGTAACCCTCAAGTGGGTGTATTGTAGTATAGGCCTTTGGCCAGGGCAGCCAAAAATTGGGAGGCTCCTCATTGTCCCTGGATAGAGACGTGCAGGAGGGCCTGTAAACAAGAACTGGGTGTATTGTAGTATAGCCCTTTGGCCAGGGCAGCCAAAAATTGGGAGGTTCAACAATGACCCATGCATACAGACATGTAGTAGGGCCTGTAACCCTCAAGTGGGTGTATTGTAGTATAGTCCTTTGGCCAGGGCAGCCAAAAATTGGAAGGTTCAGCAATGACCCATGCATACAGACATGTAGTAGGGCCTGTAACCCTCAAGTGGGTGTATTGTAGTATAGGCCTTTGGCCAGGGCAGCCAAAAATTGGGAGGCTCCTCACTGTCCCTGAATAGAGACGTGCAGGAGGGCCTGTAAACAAGAACTAGGTGTATTGTAGTATAGCCATTTGGCCAGGGCAGCCAAAAATTGGGAGGCTCCTCATTGTCCCTGGATAGAGACGTGCAGGAGGGCCTGTAAACAAGAACTGGGTGTATTGTAGTATAGTCCTTTGGCCAGGGCAGCCAAAAATTGGGAGGTTCAACAATGACCCATGCATTCAGACATGTAGTAGGGCCTGTAACCCTCAAGTGGGTGTATTGTAGTATAGCCCTTTGGTCAGGGCAGCCAAAAATTGGGAGGTTCAACAATGACCCATGCATACAGACATGTAGTAGGGCCTGTAAACAAGAACTGGGTGTATTGTAGTATAGCCCTTTGGCCAGGGCAACCAAAAATTGGGAGGTTCAACAATGACCCATGCATACAGACATGTAGTAGGGCCTGTAACCCTCAAGTGGGTGTATTGTAGTATAGGCCTTTGGCTAGGGCAGCCAAAAATTGGGAGGCTCCTCATTGTCCCTGGATAGAGACGTGCAGGAGGGCCTGTAAACAAGAACTGGGTGTATTGTAGTATAGCCCTTTGGCCAGGGCAGCCAAAAATTGGGAGGTTCAACAATGACCCATGCATACAGACATGTAGTAGGGCCTGTAACCCTCAAGTGGGTGTATTGTAGTATAGCCCTTTGGCCAGGGCAGCCAAAAATTGGGAGGTTCAACAATGACCCATGCATTCAGACATGTAGTAGGGCCTGTAACCCTCAAGTGGGTGTATTGTAGTATAGCCCTTTGGTCAGGGCAGCCAAAAATTGGGAGGTTCAACAATGACCCATGCATACAGACATGTAGTAGGGCCTGTAACCCTCAAGTGGGTGTATTGTAGTATAGTCCTTTGGTCAGGGCAGCCAAAAATTGGGAGGCTCCTCATTGTCCCTGGATAGAGACGTGCAGGAGGGCCTCAAAACTTTTTTCCCATTGAAAAGGAGCTGGTCTCCTGTCGTTGTAATGCCCATTCTAAAAGAATGGGCGAAAAAAATTTACCACTGCGGGTATACCTCAAACAACAGCCTAACTATTGTAACGGTCATCATGGTGTCACATGAGGAGAAGGAGGAGCAGTCCAGCCATTAGCCAAAGTCCTGAAGTGTGTACCCATGGGTGAGTGGAGGTACATGGCAAATTCACATAACAAAATTTTAATTCAGTTGTCATTTGCTGGTGGTGTGGTGAAGTCTGGCCCAATCCAACCCTTGTTCATCTTGATCAGAGTCAGCCTGTCAGCATTTTCAGTTGACAGGCGGGTGCGTTTATCAGTGATGATTCCACCTGCAGCACTGAAAACACGCTCTGATAAAATGCTAGCGGCAGGGCAGGCCAGGACTTCCAAGGCGTAGAGAGCCAATTCATGCCACGTGTCCAGCTTGGAGACCCAATAATTGAAAGGCACAGAGGAATCTCGCAGTACAGTTGTTCGATCTGCAAGGTACTCCTTCAGCATCTGCCCAAACTTAGCATTTCTGGTGGCACTACCCCGCACCTCAGGGGCTGTGGTACGTGAGGGGCTGAGAAAACTGTCCCACATCATAAAGACAGTTCCCCTACCTCTGGCGGATTGCACTTGTGCCCCTCTCGGCCGTACGCCTTGGTTGTCCACCGAATCCTGACCTATGCCGCTAGCGTTTTGTGAGGGGAATGATTTGACTACTTCCGTGACTATGGCCCTGTGGAACTGCTGCATTTTGGCTGACCTCTCCGCCTCAGGAATGAGAGACATAAAGTTCTCCTTGTAGCATGGGTCTAACAGTGTTGCCAACCAGTACTGATTGTCGGCCAAGATGTTCTGAACGCGAGGGTCACGAGCCAGGCAGCTTACCATAAAGTCAGCCATGTGCGCCAGACTCTTAACAGCCATCACTTCAGTATCCAGACCAACACGATGACTGAACATGCTGTCCTCCTCCTCCTCATCTCCCCTGTCCTCTGGCCAGCCACGCTGAATCGAGGGTATGAGTGGTGTGCATGTCATATCATCAATTTGGCCAGAGAGTTGCTCCATGTCTTCATCCTCTCCTCCTCGTCATAGTCCTCCACTGCACGTTGTGATGAGATGAGGCTGGGCTGTGTGTTTTCACCCACACCCACTACTGTTTCTTGCTCCAAGTCATCGCGCTCGGCCTGCAATGCATCCTCTTTGATTTTCAGCAGAGACCGTTTTAGAAGGCAGAGTAGTGGTATGGTGACGCTAATAATGGCGTCATCGCCGCTCACCATCTTGGTGGAGTCCTCAAAGTTTTGGAGGACGGTACATAGGTCCGACATCCATCTCCACTTCTCAGGTGTTATGTGTGGAGTTTGACCCATTTCCCGACGGCTTAGGTGATGCAGGTAGTCCACAACTGCCCTCTTCTGCTCACATATCCTGACCAACATGTGCAGAGTTGAATTCCAACGCGTGGGGACATCACACACCAGTCTGTGGGCCGGAAGACGCAAACGGCGCTGAAAGCCGGCAAGGCCGGCTGAAGCAGCAGGTGACTTGCGAAAATATGCAGACAGACGGCGAACTTTTACCAGCAGTTCAGACACCCCTGGGTATGACTTTACAAACCTCTGAACCACCAGGTTGAGCACATGGGCCACGCATGGAACATGCGTCAGCTGGCCCCGCCTCAAAGCTGCCACCAGGTTCCGGCCATTGTCACACACGACCTTTCCTGGCTTTAGGTTCAGAGGTGTGAGCCAGTGATCTGCCTGCTGTTTCAGAGCTGTCCACACCTCTTCTGCATTGTGGGGTTTGTCACCTATGCAGACTAGCTTCAGCACAGCCTGTTGCCGCTTTGCAGAGGCAGTGCTGCAGTGCTTCCAGCTTGGGACTGGTTTGGAGGGTACAGTGGATGAGGATGCGCAGGAGGAGGAGGCTGAGGAGCATGACATTCCGGAGCTGTAGAGTGTCGGTGAAACCCTGACAGAGGTAGGACCTGCTATCCTTGGTGTGGGAAGGACGTGTTCCGTCCCTCGCTCAGACTGGGTCCCAGCCTCCACAATATTAATCCAGTGTGCCGTCAAGGAGATGTAGCGGCCTTGCCCACAAGCACTTGTCCACGTGTCTGTGGTTAGGTGGACTTTGGCTGAAACAGCGTTGTTCAGGGCACATGTGATGCTGTTGGACACGTGGTTATGCAATGCGGGGACGGCACATCTGGAGAAATAGTGATGGCTGGGGACCGAGTAACGTGGGACAGCAGCCGCCATCAGGTCGCGGAATGCTTCCGTCTCCACCAGCCGGAAAGGCAACATTTCTAGCGCTATGAGTCGCGAAATGTGATCATTCAGGACTGTGGCATGTGGGGCGTTGGCAGCGTATTTGCGCCTGCGTTCAAATGTTTGCTGAATGGATAATTGAAAGCTGCGCTGGGACAAGGACGTGCTTGATGGTGGTGTAATTTGTGCGTGGGCAACTTCAGGTGCAGGGCCGGAGGCTTGTTCGCGGCCAGCATGGACAGGGGATTGGCTCGCACGCACAACAGGCGAAGACGTAGCAGTGACATCAGCAAGCAGCGCTCCTCGACTCTGTTGTACTTCCCACAAAGTTGGGTGCTTGGCTGACATGTGCCTGATCATGCTGGTGGTGGTCAGGCAGCTAGTTTTCGTACCCCTGCTGAAACTGGCATGGCAGGTGTGGCAAATGGCCTTTTTTGAGTCTTCTGGAGCCAACTTAAAAAACTTCCAGACTCGGGAAGACCGAACATTTGCACAGGCACCTTGAGTCGTGTTGTTGTTCCGGGGAACGGTTGCCTGCCTTCTGCCTGCGCACACAACCCTGCTTCATACTGCCTGTTGGGATGCTACGCCTCCCTCCCCCTGTGCACTGCTGGCCTCGCTCTGCATATCCTCCTGCCATGTTGGGTCAGCTACTGGATCATCCACCACGTCGTCTTCCTCTTCCGCACCCTGATCCTCCTCCTAACTTCCTGGCAATTGTGTCTCATCATCGTCCACCCCTTGTTGAGACACTATGGCAACGTTCCGTTCGTGAGAACGTGGCTGCTCAAATATTTGGGCATCTGTACATACCATCTCCTCATCACCCACTTCAAGAGGAGGTGGCGACAGGCCAGATTCTGCGAATGGATACGTGAACAGCTCTTCCGAGTGTCCTAGTGTGGGATCAGTAATGTCCGTGGACGTGTACTCGGCCTGGTGGTAGGAGGAGGATCAGGTTGGGAAATGTGCGGTGCAGTATCACGGCTACTAACACTTGACCGTGTGGAAGACAGGGTGTTTGTGGAGGTGCCCATCTGACTTGAAGCATTACCGCTATCCAAGTAACAACCTGTTGACACTGCTATTGCTTCAACAGCGGTGTACTGCTGCGGGCTCCAAGAATTTGGGACAGGACGTGCGAGCGAGGAGATGTGGCCCTTTGTTGTTGCGAAATTAGTGCTTGCAAACGACCTCGGCCTCTGCCTGCACCACCATCACGTCCACTTCCTTGTTCCTTGCCAACGCCCTTGCCAACGCCCTTGCACATTTTGCCTGTATACTGCGACAACTGTCTGGTGACTGTAGAGGTCACAGGAGATTAGGATAAAAGTCCCTAACCTGTATAAAGGTAGTAATTACAACAGTCTGGTGACTGTAATGGTCACAGGAGATTGGGATTTTAGTCCCTAACCTGTATCAAGGTATGACGTAAACCAGTCTGGTGACTGTTCAGATCACAAGAGATTAGGATTTTAGTCCCTAACCTGTATGAAGGTAGTAATTACACCAGTCTGGTGACTGTAGTGGTGACAGGAGATTAGGATTTTAGTCCCTAACCTGTATCAAGGTATGACGTACACCAGTCTGGTGACTGTTCAGATCACAAGAGATTGGGATTTTAGTCCCTAACCTGTATGAAGGTAGTAATTACACCAGTCTAGTGACTGTAATGGTGACAGGAGATTAGGATTTTAGGCCCTAACCTGTATCAAGGTATGACGTACACCACTCTGGTGACTGGTCAGATCACAGGAGATTAGGATTTTAGTCCCTAACCTGTATCAAGGTAGTACGTACACCAGTCTGGTGACTGTTCAGATCACAAGAGATTAGGATTTTAGTCCCTAACCTGTATCAAGGTAGTAATTACAACAGTCTGGTGACTGTAATGGTCACAGGAGATTAGGATTTTAGTCCCTAACCTGTATCAAGGTATGACGTACACCAGTCTGGTGATGGTTCAGATCACAAGAGATTAGGATTTTAGTCCCTAACCTGTATGAAGGTAGTAATTACACCAGTCTGGTGACTGTAATGGTGACAGGAGATTAGGATTTTAGGCCCTAACCTGTATCAAGGTATGACGTACACCAGTCTGGTGACTGGTCAGATCACAGGAGATTAGGATTTTCGTCCCTAACCTGTATCAAGGTAGTACGTACACCAGTCTGGTGACTGTTCAGATCACAAGAGATTAGGATTTTAGTCCCTAACCTGTATGAAGGTAGTAATTACACCAGTCTGGTGACTGTAGTGGTGACAGGAGATTAGGATTTTAGTCCCTAACCTGTATCAAGGTATGACGTACACCAGTCTGGTGACTGTTCAGATCACAAGAGATTAGGATTTTAGTCCCTAACCTGTATGAAGGTAGTAATTACACCAGTCTGGTGACTGTAATGGTGACAGGAGATTAGGATTTTAGGCCCTAACCTGTATCAAGGTATGACGTACACCAGTCTGGTGACTGGTCAGATCACAGGAGATTAGGATTTTCGTCCCTAACCTGTATCAAGGTAGTACGTACACCAGTCTGGTGACTGTTCAGATCACAAGAGATTAGGATTTTAGTCCCTAACCTGTATGAAGGTAGTAATTACACCAGTCTGGTGACTGTAATGGTGACAGGAGATTAGGATTTTAGGCCCTAACCTGTATCAAGGTATGACGTACACCAGTCTGGTGACTGTTCAGATCACAAGAGATTAGGATTTTAGTCCCTAACCTGTATGAAGGTAGTAATTACACCAGTCTGGTGACTGTAATGGTGACAGGAGATTAGGATTTTAGGCCGTAACCTGTATCAAGGTATGACGTACACCAGTCTGGTGACTGGTCAGATCACAGGAGATTAGGATTTTCGTCCCTAACCTGTATCAAGGTAGTACGTACACCAGTCTGGTGACTGTTCAGATCACAAGAGATTAGGATTTTAGTCCCTAACCTGTATCAAGGTAGTAATTATAACAGTCTGGTGACTGTAATGGTCACAGGAGATTAGGATTTTAGTCCCTAACCTGTATCAAGGTATGACGTACACCAGTCTGGTGACTGTTCAGATCACAAGAGATTAGGATTTTAGTCCCTAACCTGTATGAAGGTAGTAATTACACCAGTCTGGTGACTGTAATGGTGACAGGAGATTAGGATTTTAGGCCCTAACCTGTATCAAGGTATGACGTACACCAGTCTGTTGACTGTTCAGATCACAAGAGATTAGGATTTTATTCCCTAACCTGTATGAAGGTAGTAATTACACCAGTCTGGTGACTGTAATGGTGACAGGAGATTAGGATTTTAGGCCCTAACCTGTATCAAGGTATAACGTACACCAGTCTGGTGACTGGTCAGATCACAGGAGATTAGGATTTTAGTCCCTAACCTGTATCAAGATAGTACGTACACCAGTCTGGTGACTGTTCAGATCACAAGAGATTAGGATTTTAGTCCCTAACCTGTATGAAGGTAGTAATTACAACAGTCTGGTGACTGTAATGGTTTCAGGAGAGGATTTTAGTCCCTAACCTGTATCAAGGTAGTAAGTACAACAGTCTGGTGACTGTAATGGTGTCAGGAGAGGATTTTAGTCCCTAACCTGTATCAAGGTAGTAAGTACAACAGTCTGGTGACTTTAATGGTGTCAGGAGAGGATTTTAGTCCCTAACCTGTATCAAGGTAGTAAGTACAACAGTCTGGTGACTGTAATGGTGTCAGGAGAGGATTTTAGTCCCTAACCTGTATTAAGGTAGTAAGTACAACAGTCTGGTGACTCTAATGGTCACAGAAAAGCTTGGATTCCGATCTGTATCACCCTGCCTATATCCTCCTAGATTAGTCCTGAGAAGGACTGTTCTGGTCACTGGAAAGCTTGGACTCCGATCTGGATCACCTTGCCTATATCCTCCTAGATTAGACCTGAGAAGGACTGTTGTGGTCAGCAGCAGTTTGCAGCCCTGCTCCGGATCTACCTATAAGGGCCGCAAATCTGTCCCTAAGCAGCAGCAGACACTCTCCCTACACTCACTGTCTGGATGGCTGTGTGCTGAGCACAGCGCGCCAGGAGTTATAAAGGCTCGGTCACGCTGTGCAGGGCGGCCAATCACTGCTATGCCACAACTAACAGGGCTGTGGCATTGCAGTGGTCTGCCAGCCAATCCCTGCACGTGGGCTGGCTCTCAAAAGAGCGCCAACATGCAGAGATGACGACCACGAGCACAGCACGAGTATCGCGAGATTACTCGGTGCTCGCTGAGTAGCCCGAGTACAGTGATACTCGTGCGAGTACCGAGTAGTGGCGAGCATGCTCGCTCATCACTACTAATGAATTCACATATTGCTATCTCATCTACAATATATATCCATTGCACTAATTTGCCTCTGATTGTGATCCAGTTTCATAGCTTTCCAGTTGTGGAGACCCAGCCTGGGTGTTTGCTGGTGGTGTTGACCCAGCGCAAGAGATAATAGAGAATAGCAATCCAGCACAGGAGTGTACTGGCAGTGGCTGGCTAGCTAAGTAGTACACCAACATTAGTGACCCAGCCCAGTAGCTCATTAGCAATAGGAACCCAGTTAGGAGGTTAGCCAGTGGTCACAAGCCAACTTAATATTTTGCCATCAGTTTTGCCTAGAACCAAGTCAAACAGTTCACAAGTAGTTACAACCCAAACCAATAGTTCCCTAGTTGTGGCTAATCAGCTTAGTAGTTTGCCTGTGGATGCCACAAAGCCCATTCATTTTCCAGTAATGGTGATCCAACCAGTTAGTTCGTTGATAGTGCCAACCCAGTCCAAGAGATTGATAGTATTGGCAGTGGCGTAACTTCAGGCCTTGGGGCCCCGATGCGAAAGCTCCAATGGGGCCCCCAATTATTTCAATCTTTAGTAGTATTAGACTTTTTCTACGGGCCAAAGGGAATTTTTGGGTCCCCCTAGGCTGCAGGGCCCGGGTGCGATCGCAACCCCTGCACCTATTGTAGTTACACCACCGGAGTATTGGTATCCCAGCTTAGAAAATTATCAGTAGTGGCAATCAAAATCAGTATTGTACTGGTGGAGGAAATCTAGGACAGTTTTTTTTACTAGTGGTGGCAATACAGACAAGTATGGTACTGGTGGTGGAAACCCATCCCAGTAATTCACTAGTAAAGGCAATCTACCCGGTGGTTTACCTGTGTTAACAATCCAGCTGAGTACTTCAATACCAATGGCATTCCAGCCCATTACATTGCTGATGCTGGAAATCAAGCACAACAGGTTAATGGTTACTTCCCTCCAAAACCAATTTGCGATATGTTCTTTCGTCTTTTTCTCTTCATATTTCTTTCCTTCCACGTGATCTTTCCAGAGGTAAAATCCTAATAAAATAAACTGAAAAACAGGCTGATTACAAAGGAGGTTCAGTCACTTGCCGGTGTCTCTGAAAACTGAGATTCTGAGCTTTCACAGTGGAATTTATTGACCCTGTGATGCCATCAACCATTGTGATGTCATTGTCTGTCTGAGCTGTGGTGTATTATGATAAGTAGGTTACAATTTCAAGTAAGATTTATTTATATAAAATTTTAATTTTCCAATAGTTTTCAAAACCATCTTGACCAAACTAGAACGAGCATTGCCACTATACAGTACTTGGAAAAACCAGTATATCATGAAATAAATTCTTATAAATAAGAAGAGGTAAGGGAAAGGAGAAGAAGAAAGCGAAAAATGTTTCTATTGATGTAAACAATGATCAGAATTACAAGTAAACGGAGTAGGGCAAGGGAGTACATTCATCCTAGTCATATTTGTACAAGAAAAGGAAGGATAACTACTAATGAATTAACATATTACTATTTCGTCTACAATATATATCCATTGCACTAATTTGCCTCTTATTGTAATTCAGTTTTGTAGCTTCCCAGTGGTGGAGACACAGCCTGGGTGTTTGCTGGCGGTGTTGACCCAGCACAAGAGATACTAGAGAGTTGCAATCCAGCACAGGAGTCTACTGGCATTGGATGGTTCGCTAAGTAGTACACCAACATTAGTGACCCAGCCCAGTAACTCATTAGCAATAGGAACCCAGTTAGGGGGTTAGCCAGTGGTCACAAGCCAGCTTAAAATTTTGCCATCGGTTTTGCCTCACAGGTGGAGGGAACCTAGCCAAACAGTTCACAAGTGGTTACAACCCAAACCAATGGTTCCGTAGTTGTGGCTTACCAGCTCAGTAGTTTGCCTGTGGATGCCACAAAGCCCATTAATTTTCCAGTAATGGTGATCCAACCAGTTAGTTCGTTGATAGTGCCAAACCAGTCCAAGAGATTGATAGTATTGGTATCCCAGCCCAGAAAATTATCAGTTGTGGCAATCAAAACCAGTATTGTACTGGTGGGGGAAATCCAGACCAGTTTTTTTTTTACTAGTGGTGGCAATACAGACAAGTATGGTACGGGTGTTAAAAACCCATCCCAGTAATTCACTAGTAAAGGCAATCTACCCCGGTGGTTTACCTGTGTTAACAATCCAGCTGAGTACTTCAATACCAATGGCATTCCAGCCCATTACATTGCTGATGCTGGAAATCAAGCACAACAGGTTAATGGTTACTTCCCTCCAAAACCATTTTGCGATATGTTCTTTCGTCTTTTTCTCTTCATATTTCTTTCCTTCCACGTGATCTTTCCAGAGGTAAAATCCTAATAAAATAAACTGAAAAACAGGCTGATTGGAAAGGAGGTGCAGTCGCTTGCCGGTGTCTATGAAGACTGAGATTCTGAGCTTTCACAGTGGAATTTATTGAACCTGTGATATCATCAACCATTATGATGTCATTGTCTGAGCTGTGGTGTATTATGATAAGTAGGTTACAATTTCAAGTAAGATAAATTTATATTAAATTTAAATTTTCCAATAGTTTTCAAAACCATCTTGACTACAGTAGAACGAGCATTGCCATTAAACAGTACTTGAAAAAAACAGTATATCATAAAATAAATACTTATAAATAAGAAGAGGTAAGGGAAAGGAGTAGAAGAAAGGGAAAAATGATTTTATTGATGTAAACAATGATCGTAATTGCAAGTAAACGAAGTAAAATCCTAATAAAATAAACTGAAAAACAGGCTGATTGGAAAGGAGGTGCAGTCGCTTGCCGGTGTCTATGAAGACTGAGATTCTGAGCTTTCACAGTGGAATTTATTGACCCTGTGATATCATCAACCATTATGATGTCATTGTCTGAGCTGTGGTGTATTATGATAAGTAGGTTACAATTTCAAGTAAGATAAATTTATATTAATGAAGAATGTGTCCCGATGACCCTTGAGAACTGTTTATTGAACTGAACCCCTGTTATGTGTGATGATGTGAAGAGCGGCCCAGCGGTGATAATGCACAATGGACTGTGTAGGACTAGAGGTTACCGCTGGGCAGGCACGTAAAGTGGGTCCCGTTGGGCCAGAGTAAATAATGTGTGTACAGTTTTATATGCAACGTTGAAAGATATGCACCTCCCCGGACTGGGAAGAAACTTTAAATATTCTTGATTGTATATAGTTTACCCATTGATGTTGATGATTACAAAAATATAAAAATGTTTTTCACTTCCTGAAGGGCGAGTGTGATGCTCGGGGACGAGCATGCTTAACCAGGGGGGAGTGTGGCGCCCCACTGTGTAGGTGCCACAAAAGGGGTACTGCACCCAGAAGAGCGGTGTAGTACTCCACTGCAATTGGGACAATGGTCACCAGATGGAGCCCTAGAGCTGCACTCACACACTAGGGATAGTGGTGGGAGGAACCCAGGGAGGGTCTTAGCGACCTCTAGAGGCAACCGGAGAGCTCAGTCAGTCAGTGAGTTAGAGAGTGTGAGTTGGAGAAGTCGGAGTGAGGAGGAGGTGGAAGGAGCAGGCAGCCAGCCTGCAGGGAACCAAGAGGGTCACCTCGGCTCAGAGAACCTGACAGAGCACAGATTCCAAACAGAGTAAAGAAAGCAAGGAAGCTCAGAATTGGCAGAGTGGACTTGAGTGGGGAAGTGAGTAACGGATAGAGTTTGCCCCATAGGAAGAAACTCAGGTACCGGAGCACGCACCTGTGAGTACTCCAAGTCTCACAGAAAATCCGCTAAACATGGATATTACAAATACGGCCCTGACTCCCAAGGTCCCACAAGAGGGAAGCCAGAACCGCAGCTGCCATTGCGGTATTCACTAGAGGGTTAACCCGATAGGTACAAAGGGAGAGGAGACAAAAGTAACAGCAGGAGGCCAGATCAGGGGCGTAACTACCGGCATAGCAGACGTAGCAGTCGCTTTGGGGCCCGGCCCTTGTGGGGGGCCCAGACCCAGCGCCACTACGCCGCTATCCGGTCAGCTACAGGCCCCCCCCAGTAGGTATATACAGGCCCCCACTCCTCTGCTGCACACGTCACCTGTAAAGGAATACATCATACTTACTTATCTCTGCCGGCTGCTGCCGCCGCTCTGCACCGCGCTCCGTCTTCATCCAGCTTCTTCCTGGTTGTGACGTCATTGCCTGCACCCGGCGGTCACAACCAGGAAGAAGCTGGATGAAGACGGAGCGCGGTGCAGAGCGGCGACAGCGGCAGCCGGCAGAGATAAGTAAGTATGATGTATTCCTTTACAGGTGACGTGTGCAGCAGAGGAGGAGTGGGGGGGGGGCCTGTATATACCTACTGGGGCCTGTATATACACACTGGGGGCCTGTATATTCCCACTGGGGCCTGTATATACACACTGGGGGCCTGTATATTCCCACTGGGGGCCTGTATATACCTACTGGGGCCTGTATATACACACTGGGGGCCTGTATATTCCCACTGGGGGCCTGTATATTCCCACTGGGGCCTGTATATTCCCACTGGGGGCTTGTATATTCCCACTGGGGGCTGTATATACCCACTGGGGCCTGTATATACCCACTGGGGGCCTGTATATACCCACTGGGGGCCTGTATATACCCACTGGGGGCCTGTATATACTCACTGGGGCCCTGTATATACCCACTGGGGCCCTGACTGTATATACCCACTGGGGGCCTGTATATACCCACTGGGGGCCTGTATATACCCACTGGGGGCCTGTATATACTCACTGGGGCCCTGTATATACCCACTGGGGCCCTGACTGTATATACCCACTGGGGGCCTGTATATACCCACTGGGGGCCTGTATATTCCCACTGGGGCCTGTATATACCCACTGGGGGCCTGTATATACCCACTGGGGGCCTGTATATACTCACTGGGGCCCTGTATATACCCACTGGGGAGGCTGCTGTATACCACTGGGGCTGCTGTATATACTGCTGGGGCCTGTATATACCACTGGGGAGGTTTCTGTATACCACTGGGGCTGCTGTATATACCACTGGGGAGGTTGCTGTATACCACTGGGGCTGCTGTATATACCACTGGGGAGGCTGCTGTATACCACTGGGGCTGCTGTATATACCACTGGGGAGGCTGCTGTATACCACTGGGGCTACTGTATATACTGCTGGGGCCTGTATATACCACTGGGGAGGCTGCTGTATACCACTGGGGCTACTGTATATACTGCTGGGGCCTGTATATACCACTGGGGAGGCTGCTGTATACCACTGGGGCTACTGTATATACTGCTGGGGCCTGTATATACCACTGGGGAGGCTGCTGTATACTACCACTGGAGAGGCTGCTGTATACCACTGGGGCTGCTGTATATACCACTGGGGAGGCTGCTGTATACCACTGGGGCTACTGTATATACTGCTGGGGCCTGTATATACCACTGGGGAGGCTGCTGTATACCACTGGGGCTACTGTATATACTGCTGGGGCCTGTATATACCACTGGGGAGGCTGCTGTATACTACCACTGGAGAGGCTGCTGTATACCACTTTGCTGGGGGCTGTATACCTATGCTGGGGTCCACCCTCGGCTTATACACGAGTCAATAGGTTTTCCCAGGTTTTGGGGGCAAAAGTAGGGGGGTCGGCTTATACACGAGTATATACGGTAAACTGGGTGGCGTCAGCCTGTTAACACTGATTCGGTAAGGGGGTGTGTCTTGAAGGGGGCGTGTCATTGGGGGCGTGTCTTGGAGGGGGCCCCGTTCAAAAGTTTGCTATGGGGCCCTGCCAGTTCTAGTTACGCCCCTGGGCCAGATCATCTACAAGAGATTAGGCTTCACACTGGGAACAGAATAGAAGGAAAAAAAAGGAATAAAAAGGAGGGTTCTATCTACAACCGGCAATCCCAATTGCAGCTAGGAGCATTCGCCATTATACCATCTAAAGAACTGTTGAACTGTAAGGCTGAAAGAACTGTTCAAGTAAAAGTTACCCGGTGAAGTTAAGTTTTGACTCTGCTGCATCATTCCATTATAAACTGTTTTATTACAGCATTCCTGCCCCAGTGGTCCCGTCCTGCCTGCGGGGACAATTCCATCTAAGCCGCCATACCACCGACCACCGGAGGACTGGAGCTGCGCTGGTGAACATCACCAGACTCAGCAGGTGGCGTCACGACAAGACAACTTGTAAATAATCCCCTGTAAATATTCCCCAACCTCTTTTAAAGTTGACCACCAGGGTCACGACCTCGGGATGGCCACCCGTGACTTCCCGGACTGAGAGAGAGAGAGTCCCGAGAGCCGAGTACCTCACAGCCCTGGGTGAGCCGTGAGGGAGTGTCACATGCGTTTCACTTTTTGTAATGAATTACTGAAATAAATTCACTTTTTGATAATAATCTAATTCACTGAGATACACTAGTAAATGAGCGATAAAGGTAATTAATTCGCTTCTTCTTTAAGGGTCAATACAGACCAGGAGAGTGTGGAAAAAATAGAGAAGGCGTGGAAATTCTGTCATTTTAATTAAGTTAGCTCTCCCCAGGTATGATAATTGAAGTTTTTCCATTTGACCAAAGTTTGTTCTCAGTTGTTCATATTTAGTTTGATATTAGTTTTATATAGTCTAGCCGGGTGTCTCGTCACGTTCACTCCCAAGTATTTTAAGGAGCAGATGGTCCATTGGCAGGAACAGTTCAATGCCTACAACGGTTTGGAAAAGCCTCGTAGCATCATCACCAATGTTTTATCCCAGTTGATAGTGTAACTTGACAGGCTAACCATTGTTTCTATTTCTTGTATAAGTGAACCCAAGACCTGTCTCGGGTTTGCTACAATCAGAAGAACATCGTCGGCAAATGCCTCAATCTTTGATTCCCCAGAACTAATCCGAAGTTTACCAAAGGCAGGGGTCTGGAACAAATAGCATAGTAAGGGGTCAATAGAAAGGTTAAATAAGAGGGGCGACCGAGGGCATCCCTGTTTAACTCCCCGGAAGAGGTCTATTGGTGGCGTGGTAAAAACCATTAACTGTCACGCAAGTAGTTGCATTTGTGTGTAGGTATTGGATATACTGTTGGAATTTCGGGCCAAATCCTCCTGTATCTAAAACTTCATATAGAAATAGCTACACTACTTTGTCGAAGGCCTTTTCGGCATCTAGCCTCATCAACACTGCAGCCGGTTGAGAGAAAGTCTTGGGCCAGGACAGTAGGCACAACTTCTAGACATATGTTTGCCATGCTACTTCGTCCCTGTGTAAAACCCATCTGACCCTCACAAAAAAGCCTAGGCAACGGTAGCTGTAAGCGGCTTCCTAGGATTTTCGCTAAAACTTTGTAGTCATGATTAAGGAGTGAGATAGGGCGGTATGACTGTGGCAGTTGTGGATCTCTATTAGGTTTAAGGATAACTATAGTGCGTGAATCAGTATATTGGTCTAAGGGGGTTCCCTGAAGGAAGACTAGATTAAAAAGAGTAGTCAGGATAGTTATCAAATCACGGGATAGAATCTTATAATATTCAGCAGTATAGCCACCAGGGACCGGGGCCTTATTATTAGGTGTGCCCACTATGGCTTGTCTCACTGCATCTACAGTGATCATTGAGTCTAATAGTTCCTGTTGTAAAGGACAGAAGGTTAATGGAGGTCCAAAAGGCATTAATTGCTAAGAGGTTCGAGGGAAAGGTTCTGTATAGATCCTCGCAATAATCAGTGAAGATCTACGCAATCTCCTGACGTGACGCCGTGGTGAGTGTGCTTTTGTCATTTTGTTTTTTTTTTCCCATTTTTCCCACTGTTTTCTGTGTTTCTTTTTCTCTTTCCAGAAACTGTGGGGAAGGAAGGAGAGCACAATAGGGTCTTATCTTTGAGACAACTCCAATAGAACAATAAAATGAAGCTGCTCACCTGGTACGGTTGTGTGACCGACAACCAGATTATAAGCATGGTGTGGCTACTGCTGGATCAACACTCCACTGTCATGCAGTGGAAACAAGCGATGAACCTAGAAGGGACAGTGTTTTTCTTGTTCTGTGCTGCTCATACAGTTGAAGGAACACAATTCGTCAGATGATGGTCAAAATTCTAGCTTTATTCCAGCGCGTTTCGGAGCTACACCTTGCTCCTTCCTCAGGGAGCCAACATATTGCAGTACATAGTGAATGGTATACAATATATAGACGCCATTAACAGAGTGTCGAGCCCACTGGGACGAGGGTACTCGGTACCGGACCGTGTCTGCTATTGGGGAAGTCACGAGTGGTCCTGGTCTGGACCGTGTCCCGGGCCCTGGCAAATAAAAGGGTGTATTTACAGGGGAGAATTGTCTATCGCGACGCCACCAACTATGTGCGGCCAGTGATGGGGCCGCCGCTGCTGCAGAACCTCCGGGGATGATGTAATGGCAGCATAGATGGGATAGTTCCAGTGGGTAGAACTGTGTTCCCCGGGGCAGTGTTGGTAAAGTCTATAATGGTGGTGAATAGTGGAGACGGGTTAGGGAACACACACTCAAGTTTTGTAGTTTCCAAAGCTTTACTGCGATGTTCGTGCAGATTGTCCACGGAGTCTGTAGGGGCTGGGTTTTCCTCCCACCCTGTCCGGGTCATCAGCTTCCTCGTACTGCGCTGTGTGTGTGTGTCCTGGCTGCTGCGTCTAGCTGAGCTGCTGGGACTGTCTCACTCTTTCTCTCTCTGCTGCTGGTACCACTGGGCTAGGCAACTTGAGTCCTCTGTGCTGTGCTGACCCCGCCGTGTTGCTTCGCTCTGGTACTGTGGCTGTCTAGAGACCCCACTGCTCCTGGATTCACTGTGCTGTGGGTGCCAGACACAGTGCCAGATCTGGTGTCCGTTCTGTGCGCTCATCTGGGGCGAGTAAATGTATCACTCCAGCTCCCAGACGTGTTCCTCAGTCTTTCAGTGCTCCTTTCCTCAGACCCTCACTAGGCCTGGACTGAACTAACTCTGCTGTTCACAGCACTGCTCCGTGCTGCACTGTTCTGAGCTGTTCTGCTCCACTTCCTGTGGACCTGGAGTATTTAAGAGAGCAAGTTGTGCTCCCCCTCCTGGCCCAGAGGTGCTAGTGTAAGTCAGTGTGTTGTGGGGAGGAAACCCATGTGATGTTACTGTGGCACATTAACCCATGGGGTGCCAAAAGAGCACATGATCATGACGTCTATGCTGGGTGGAGGTAATGCTCTGACATCATTTTGTAACCTGATCCTTTAAACATCATTAGAATAGCCCAAATAATTTAAAGATGATATATAACTATTAGGGATCTTAATGTACAGAAAGGATAAGAACAAATAGAGAATGAAAATAGTGAAATTACTAGAGATGAGCGATGTTCGATTCGAATAGTTCGCCAATCTCACATTCGACCTGTTTTGGGCGGTGTTCGAGTCATTAGTCGAATTAGAACAATTAGCTACAAATTCGGCAGTTCGAGGTTATGTTCGATAACGCTTCGGTCACCAAAAGCATACCTGGCTTTTCACACTAATACTGATCTTCAATCTTAATATCCATTTTCAGTGTATAGTGTGAGGGGGGGGCGGGGTTCAGATCAGTGCTGCTGAAGTGATGGAGCTCTTTTTTTTTTTTCTCCAGACGGCATGTAGAGTGGGGCAGTGCGGGCTTTGAGCCAATCACAGTGAAACACAGTAAAGGGCATGTTTTGCATAAGCAAGGACCGGCATCATTGGCTGTGTATGTCACATGTCCTTGCCCTATAAGACCCAGCCATTTTCTTCATCGCCACCATTTGCTCATTGCTGTAGCTGTGTGTCAGACGGCACCGCTGCTGCTGTGGGCGCCATACGGTCAAAACTCACAATTCTACTATCCCATTCAGCTACAGAGCTAATACATAGTTAGACAGATAGGTTTAGGGAGTAGGGGCTGGGGGGAGGGTGCGAATTTTAGCAGAATCAGCTCTTGTAAGAGCTGCATCATAGGACTAGGGACTAGGTCTGTAACAGCCCTTTTTCAGATCTACTCCATAGAAGCAGGCACTAGTTTTAATTACAGCCCTTTGGGCTAGGTTAGAGCAGTTCCTATTAGTTTTTGCCAGGCAGGTGTGTGCCAGAGTGCTGTGCAAGTTTTTTTCACAGCATCTGGCCACATCTAGCTCTGGGAGTCCTTTAGGACAGGTAGTGTAGCACTGCTGTTTAGAAAGCTACACCACCTGTCTTAAGTAGGCATTTTTCTGCTGCTGCTAGTCTCAGCAATTTGTTCGGACTAGTAGCAGTGTGATTTGCAAAGTAGTGTAGCCCACTTGTGAAAAGCTACACCGCCAGTGTACTTCCTTACTAATGTTTAAATGCACTTTGGCCACATCTGACTTCTGGTCAAGTCGTAGCGTGACAAAAACTATTACTGTATGCCACTTATAATACAATCTACTACACCGCCAGTGTACTTCCTACTAATTTTCAACTGCACCTTGTCCACATCTGACTTCTGGTCAAGTCGCAGCGTGCCCAAAACTATTAGTGTAGGCTACTTGTCATACAATCTACTACACCGCCAGTGTACTTCCAACTAATTTTTACATGCACCTTGTCCACATCTGACTTCTGGTCAAGTCGCAGTGTGACAAAAACTATTAGTGTAGGCCACTTGTAATACAATCTACTACACCACCAGTGTACTTCCTACTAATTTTTAACTGCACCTTGGCCACATCTGACTCAGATACCGGATTTGATTGACAAATTAAGTTATCGGTCAAGGCAGGAAGAGGTTGTCTCTGAGGATGAGGGGTGTGAGAACACAGAGGATGATGATGAGGTTGGAGATCCCACTTACTGTCAACCCACAGTCAGCCAGTCGATGAGGTCAGCACAGGAGGTGGAGGAGGATGCTACTGATGACGAGGTTAGGTTGCGCCTTCCTGGACATAGAAGGAGCACTGGAAGCACGCCAACAACTGCATCCGCAGCCACAACTCTGCATCTGAGCGGAAGTCGTGCTGGCTCTGCAGCTCGCATGGGCTCTAAGCCTTGCTTAGCCTGGGCCTTTTTTGACATCGCCAAGGATCTCCCAACTCATGTCATCTGCAAGATTTGTCACCAATCTCTGAGTAGAGGCCAAAAGCTCACTAGCTTGAGTACTTCATGTATGAACCGCCACATGGACATGAAGCAAAAGTCATAGTGGGAAGCTCACCGTGCTAGATTGCGGGCTAGCGGGGCAGGCCTACCACCGTCTGCCCCATCAAGGGCATCCGTGTGCTCTTCATCGTCTGTGACTGTGGGGACAGCTGTCACACATGCTTTTGGACGTACACCTTCCACCTCTTTACCTGACACAGGCAGTGTGATTGGCAGGTCGTCACTTGGTTTTCAAGTGGACAATGCTGCTGGTGTTGAGCTCTCTCAGACATCTAGAGCACCACCTTTGGATGAAGGCAACATTACATCTTCGCCTGCACCTCCCTCCCAGACCAGCAGTTTTACGGGAACACCATACTCAACTGTGTCTCAGCACAGCAGCCAGCTCTCCGTCCCTCAGATGTGGACAAGTAAAAGGCCATTTCCTCCTAGCCATGAGAAAGCTAAGCGCTTGAATTTCACCATCTGAAAGCTGTTGGCTTCAGAAATGCTGCCTTTCCGCCTGGTGAACACAGAGGATTTTCGACACCTTATGTCCGTCGCAGTGCCCCAGTACCAGATGCCCAGTCGCCACTACTTCTCCAAGAAAGGTGTGCCTGCGCTACACCAGCATGTCGCAGACAACATCACTGCTTCCTTGAGAAACTCTGTGTGTGACAGGGTGCATTTCACCACAGACACTTGGACCAGTAAGCATGGACACGGCCGTTACATGTTGCTGACTGGGCATTGGTTAACTATGGTGAGAGCTGGAGAAGGGTCTGCTGTCCAAGTCTTGCCGTCCCCATGAGTTGTGCGTCCATCCTCTGTAGGTAGAAGTTCCTCCACTATTTCTGCCTCCTCAACCCCATCTCGGTCCTCCACCTCCGCCCAAAGCCTGTCTGATAATGCCACCCGTGTTGTAACTGCACAGAAGGAACCCTGCACATCTCCCTACTATGCTGGTAGCAGGGCTCAACGCCATCAGGCGGTCTTTACCTTGAAATGCCTAGGAAATGTGAGTCACACAGCTGAGGAGTTGTGGTCAGCTCTGGCGACCGAGTTTCAGCAATGGTTGTCTCCACTCAGCCTGCAGCCAGGGAAGTCCGTGTGCCACAATGCTGCAAACCTGGGTGCGGCCCTTCGCTGGGGCAATATCACACACGTGGCTTGTATGGCTCACGTGTTAAATTTGGTTGATCAGCAATTTTTGACACACCATCCCGACCTAGAAGGGCTTCTGCAGAGGGCACGGTCGCTGTGTGCTCACTTCCGGCATTCACATCCCACAGCTCAACGACTTGCTTCGCTCCAGGAGTCTTTTGGCTTGCCCGTTCACCAGCTGAAATGCGATGTGCTGACATGCTGGATTTCTACTCTGCACATGTTGCAGCGACTGTGGCAGCACCGCTGAGCCCAGGTGGGGCAGATCACGCTGCAGTTTTGAGATAGCAACGAAGATGTTTAGTGCTGATGATGCCATTATCAGCATGACTATTCCGGTCATCTACATGCTGGAGCACACTCTAAACAATATTCGGAGTCAGGTGGTGGGACAAGAGGAGGTTGAGGAAGTACAGGAGGAGTCCTATGCGGAAGGGATGACAACATCTGCAAGATCCTCATAGTCGGCAGCACCAAGAAAGCAGGCATGGGAGGGTGGTGGAGAGGCATTCACGAGGGCGCATGTTAGCAACCAACCTCATCAGAAAGGTGCAGGAGCCCAGGAAGAAATGGAGGATGAACTAGAGATGGGCATTGAAGAGTCAGCAGATGAGGGGGACCTTGATGACATTTCTGTTGTGCGAGGTTGGGGTAGAGAGGGCAGAGGAAGGAAGCATCATTCTCACCTCCCCACCACCACCAACACAACAAGGACTTGGTCCTCCTGGGTGCGCAAGACACATGAGCGCCTTCTTGCTACACTACCTGCAACATGTCCCTCGGATTGTGCGAATTAGGAGTAATGCAGACTACTGGGTTGCCACACTATTAGATCCCCGGTACAAGAGCAAATTTGCTGAAATAATTCCTGCCATACAAAGGGACTCACGCATGCAGGAGTATCAGCAGAAGCTGATACATAATCTCAGAACGGCTTTTCCACAAACCACCAGTGGTAGTAGTAGACAGAGTGAATCTCACAGTTCCAACTTCTCAACCGTGGGACTGTCGCGACATCATCACTCACACTGTACCAGTAACACCGTATCTGGTGGTGGTACCAGCAATTTTGTGGTCTCATTTCAAGATTTTTTCAGACCATCATTTTCAAGGCCTGAAGACACGAGAAGTCTGACACATAGTCAACGCCTGGAGTGGATGGTACACAAGTATCTCCAACTTAACATCGATGCAATGACTGGGGAACTGGAGCCTTGCTCATTTTGGGCTTCCAAACTGGAAAAATGGCCTGAGCTCTCCACTCACGCCTTGAAGATCTTGTCGTGCCCCGCAGCCAGCTTTCTCTCAGAACGTGTCTTCAGCGCTGCTGGTAGTGTGCTGACAGAAAGGCGCACACATCTGTCCACCCAGATATATGCCCTGAGGAAGTGGTCAGGTGACCACGAAACGCGTCGGAAGTTTCCAGTGTGTTGTGTGATGTGTGCTGAATAAACAATCCTTATCTACTCCTGCTGAACAAAGAATCCTTATCTACTCCTGCTGGTCAGCGCAGTGTGTATCCCGGAATCACTACAAACAGCTTCACCCAGAATGTGGACAGACTAACATTCATAAAGATGAACAAGGCATGGATCCTCAAGGACTTTTCTACCCCTGTGTCATCTTGGGGAGACTAAAGCCTTGTGGATTTTTGCCTAAAAGTATTTTTGAATACCTGCTGCATTGTTATACTGTATGTGAACATGGTTGTTCATAAACAAATGAAATATTAAATCAAAAACTTCAAATTCGGTCATTTTTGATGGAACAAAAAGCTGGATTAATATGACAGTTGTCTCTAATGATTTTCATTCACTTTAACTGGCTAGCCAAGGTGATAAACTTTCCCTGATATCAGTAGAAAATAAGGTACCCACCCCAAGAAGAGTCCTCCAAAATCCACACTAAACCTGTCACATCACTTCTATGTCCTGCCTATTGCAATACTGTTTGGCAAGCGGAGCGTCTTAGTGGATTTCCCAAGCACTCATTGTTGTGTACATGCATACAAACACACATACAACGCCATGACATAATTCACAGATTCAAGAAACACATTTCACGTGATGGAACATATACACTCTCCGCAGACAAATTTAACTAATAATAATCTGTCAATTTAAAAATTATAGTGAGAAGAATGTCTGGGAATTTTTACTGATAAGAACTTCAGTCATTGAAACAGCACAGATATCTCCTGGATTTATGGAGCTGTACATAGACACACTTCACACCCCTGTACAAGATGGGCTCCAGATCTCTGAACTCTCGCAGGTCATCACCTCCATTGACTTTTCCATAAGTAAGAAAAATCTCAGTTTTATTGCTTTGACTTATCTTAATGATGCATTACCCCATGTATTTTGTTAACTTCTTGTACATTTTTCACTCTTCTCTTTAAGGGGTTTGTCCACTACTGGAGAACTGCTCCGTAACCCATTGTGCAACACACAAAAAGAAACACTGTATACTTACCTCCTGGCCCAATGCTGTTTTGCTAATCTGACAGTCGTGACAGGACATTGTTACAAGATTACATATTTGATGGAGCCAATCAGTGGCTGTTGCTCAACTGCAGCCTTAACTATTCCATGGTAACATAGTAACATAGTAACATAGTTTTTAAGGTTGAAGGAAGACTCTAAGTCCATCCAGTTCAACCCATAGCCTCAGGGCCGTATCATCCATGAGTCAAGTTGAAGTGTTTGTCCCAGGCGGCGCCACCTGCTGGTAGCCAGAGGGCGGCATCACAGCAGAGGACCTGGTGGTAGCGTCGGCCCTGCAGATGCTGCTCCTGCTGACATTCTCTCCAGTCCCACAGGAGAATGGTGCCACATGGGGCGGCTGTGCAGGGCAGGACTGAGGACTGTGAAGCTCTCAGGGGGATACAGCTGCACCAGACCAGACTGAGCTCCCGCTGTGAGAATCCTCTGGAGTTCGGGGCAAAAGTAAACGGTAGGGTCATTCCATGTCAAGTGAACCAATGATTATTACCTCTATATTTTTAATTCTTTTGAGATTTTGTTATTTGATAATAGCATGTCAGACAATGCAAAATGTGAAGAGAAAATTTTTTTAAAAAATTTATTTTTTTTTTAAATGATTTTCAAAGTTCGGAAAAAGTGTGAATTTCGCTGTTGCCTGCCTTTACGTTTCTCCTCATAACTCAGGCTAGGAATAAGATAGAGAGACAAAATAAACACCATTCTACTCAGAACTGTCCAGGCTTTCACCAGATATGTCACAAGAGGATCTTTGTTAATATTTTACCCATGTGATCGCAAGCGCAAAACTTTAAAACGTATTTCCGAAAAATCGGCGCGCTTTAAATATTTCAAAAACTGCCCATGTGTCTGCTTTGCTCTTAGCCACATCTGTACCAAATTTCAAGTTGGGATCGCAATGGGATCATATTTTAACATATTTTACTATTAATAGCGTCAATGGGTCATTCCATATCAAGTGATCTAAATATGAATATTTTTTTTTACCTGACGTCTTTAGATTTTTTTTTTTTTTTTCCTTTATGAAGTACTACTTTAGTTAATTACAAATTAAAAGTTTGGAATTTTTTTCTTCATCAGTTAATTTTTTACAGATTTTTAAAGTTTAAAAAAAGGGTGAATTTTGGCCTGGTACGACTTTAAATTTTTTTATCTCGGGCTAGAAATAAGATAGAGAAACAAAATAAACACCATTCTACTCAGAACTGTCCAGGCTTTCACCAGATATGTCACAAGAGTATATTTGTTAATTTTAATTTTTTACCTATGCGAATGCAAACGCAACATTTTGAAACGCATTTCCGAAAAAACGTTTTAATAAAAATTTTCCAAAACTGCCCATGTGTCTTTTATGCTCTTAGCCACATCTGTACCAAATTTCAAGTTGGGATCGTGATGGGATCATATTTTAAAATATTTAACTATGGTTAATCTCATTTTTATTAAATTTTGAAAAAACATATGAAAGACATACATTCAATCTTTTAACAAAATCTTGAGACATATAAAATATACAAAAAGAGAATTCACAAAGTTATTAGTAACTTTAAGATAAGCTGCAAATTTACTTTTGCGCTTATCTCTGGTGCAATATATACTACAATCTAAATATAATTCCAAACACTCAAGTATACAACCTTTCTCAGGGTTTTGAGATGTTCTGATGTCAAGGGGACAAGCAGCCCCAGCAGAATGATTTTTATCACTTGGCCCCTTCTAACAGGTTGACCACGTAAGTGGGTCATTACCCGTTGAGGCCTAGTTGGAATAGTCTATCGACTGGTGTACCGGAAAGGAAGGCCGAAATATGAATGATCTACTCACAGCTCAGAGTTTCCGATACCTGTCTAATGTTCACTAGAATTCTGAAGGTATAGGTGTAGAAAGGAAATACCTAGACTGAATGTATCAGATGGGAAGAAAAGAGAGATAGAAAAGAAGAGAGAGAGAAGAGAAACAAAAACCATTAGAAAAAGTTATACTGGGAAAGAAAAGCCACATAAGAAAAAAAGGAGGGGGGGGGATGGGTGAGGTATGGGAAGGAGAAAGGGTACTCATCCCACTGGCTCCCCATCAGCCAGAGGTCGAGCCATATTATCTGTGCTGGAAAAGATACTCCTACATTCTGCAGAGTCGTGAAAAAGAATCCATTCAACCCAAATCCCTAAGAATTTGTTCCGAGATCCAGACGCATCAGCTGCGAGCTTCTCCATTCGATATATGTCCATCAATTCTTTGAACCAATCAAGTAGAGATGGATCCCGGCTTGATTTCCAGAACCTCGGGATCACAGCACGAGCAGCCGAGATGCAAAAGCGGAGAATATCCCTCTTCTGTAGCCCAATAGGACCTGGAAAAATGGATAACATTGCCGATTCTGGGCAGCATTCGGCTTGTTTACCTGTTATCCGGGTATATGCATTGAAAACCTCAGACCAGAACCGCCGGATTTCCCCACAACTCCACCAAATGTGTATCATTGTACCCTTCTCTTCCCCACAGCGCCAGCAGGTATCAGGGGTTCCAGGGAACATGTTCCGGAGTGTCGTCGGGCACAAGTACCATCTAGTGAGCAGCTTATAGCTTCTTTCTTGTGCAGAACAAGCGCTAGCTAGTGAGTGAGTAAATATAAAGCATTTCTGCCAATTAGCTTCTGAAATGCTACACCCCAATTCCCTCTCCAAGCACATTGGAAGTAAAGGGTGCCCTGCTCTCTCATGGACCCTAAGGCCTGGTATAGAAATGATATTTTGCGCCTCGGTGGAGCCTCCAGTTGGAATAACCTCTCCAATACGTTGGGCGTCAATCTTACCCTGCAAGAGTGGTCAGCTGAATATAAGTATGCTCTGTATTGGAGAAATTCGAATCACTTAAGAGGTCTCGTAGGTTCTTTGAGTTGTAGCTCTGCCATCGGGGGCAAACCACCACTGGACAGAGTCTGTCCTTCTCGGGTGTTATCCACAATCCGCCAACATAAAAATCTCTGCCTGTCAAATCTGGGTGGGAAAGATGGGTTGGAAAAAAGGGGAGTCAAAGGGCTAAGTCTGTCGTTTAAGCGGAGGGTTTTCGTCACTAGGTGCCATACCTTCAAGATGTTTCTGGTCATGTCTGTCAAAGGTACTAGGTCTGTGGAGTCTTTAGGGAAATCCAAAGCAGGTGTTTCAGCTAAATCCCCAAACCCTCTTGCTCCACCCCTACCCATTTCTTGGAGGACGCATGATAATGCCAATCTAGAGCTCTAACAAGAGAGGAAGCCACAAAGTACGCTTGTATGTTGGGTAGTCCAACCCCTCCTCTGGTCTCGGGCAAGGATAGGATATTCATTCGCAATCTGGACCTTTTGTTCCCCCAGACAAATCTAAGGATCATAGATTGCATTTTGGAGAGGAAGCCTCTATCCAATAGAACAGGAACTGTCTGAAAAGTATATAAGAGTCGGGGCAAGACATCCATCTTGACTACGTTTATTCTCCCGAACCAGGATAGCTTTAATTGTCTATAGGAGGTAAATGCCGATTCCGCGTTAGTCAAAAGGGGTTGATAATTTAAATTGAATATTTGTTTAAGATCTTTTGGTATAAGGACTCCCAAGTACTTAATGGCTTCTACTTTCCATTTAAATGGGAACTGTTTAGATAGATGAGAAACCAATTCTCCAGGCAAAGAAATATTGAGTGCCTCGGTTTTGGAGCAATTCACTTTAAAGTTGCTCAATTGTCCGAACCGTTCAAACTCCATTAAGACCTAAGGGATGGAGACCAGGGGCTGGGAGATGTAAAGTAGCAGGTCATCTGCAAATAAGGCTAATTTGTGATGACTCTGTCCCAGCTTGACCCCATGGACGCATTCATTGGACCAAAGTGCAAAATATTTAACTATTATAGTGTCAATTCAAAATCACCAAGAACACAATCAGTCATTTTTTCACAATTGCCCGTCAATAGTTAGAATTTGATATAAAGAAACATAGTCTTGTAACATCTCAAATGAAAGCTGTTACCGTTCTGAGTAAAATGATGCCTCTCCCACTTCATTATCTTATTTCTAGCCTGAGATAAAAAAATGTAAAGTCATACCAGGCCAAAATTCACCCTTTTTTTAAACTTTAAAAATCTGTAAAAAATTAACTGATGAAGAAAAAAATTCTAAACTTTTAATTTGTAATTAACTAAAGTAGTACTTCATAAAGGAAAAAAAAAAAAAAAATCTAAAGACGTCAGGTAAAAAAAAAATATTCATATTTAGATCACTTGATATGGAATGACCCATTGACGCTCTTACTAGTAAAAATGTTAAAATATGATCCCATTGCGATCCCAACTTGAAATTTGGTACAGATGTGGCTAAGAGCAAAGCAGACACATGGGCAGTTTTTTAAATATTTAAAGCGCGCCAATTTTTCGGAAATGCGTTTTAAAGTTTTGCGCTTGCGATCACATGGGTAAAATATTAACAAAGATCCTCTTGTGACATATCTGATGAAAGCCTGGACAGTTCTGAGTAGATTGGTGTTTATTTTGTTTCTCTATCTTATTTCTAGCCCGAGATATGATAGAAAATGTAAAGCCATACCAGGCCAAAATTCGCCCTTTTTTAAAACTTTAAAAATCTGTAAAAAATTAACAGATAAAGAAAAAAATTCCAAACTTTTTTTTTGTAATTAGATAAAGTTGTTCTTCATATAGAAAAAATTTTTTAAAAATCTGAGGACGTCAGGGAAAAAAAATATTCATTTTTGGATCACTTGACATGGAATGACCCGGTAATGATCAGTATAGAGCTCTGCACAGCCTCCTGCTACATAAACATCTTTCCTCCGTTTAACTCTTTAATTGCTGTCTTCCTGCTGATCTCTCCACATTTACAAGTGTGTGCACAGAACCCCCACAGGCCAGGCAGACACCTCAGCTCCTCTAGATCTATGGCTTGTATTTCTGTGCTGCCTGTATTATCAGTGTGAACACTGCAGGGAGTCCTGATAATTCTGTATTTTACATGAATGACTCAGGAGAGATTGCAGTGAACATTCCCATACTTTACTAAAGGATTAACCACCTTTCATTACTAGCATAGAATAGTGCAGCAGACAGCACTGAGCAATAATGTAAAATTCAGAAAAACTATTAAAAGCTGATTAAAATCTACAAAAAAAATATATACATAAATAGGCCCAGTTCACACCTGCACTAGGCTGCGTTTGGCTGCATTGCGTTAACACTGCCATTAAATGCTATAGGCGAACGCATGCAAATGCAACCCCAAGCGCAAGTGCAAAAGGTGGTTGCGTTTGAACGCATGCATTAGTCCTAGCGTACAGGAAATGTGTCCTGCTACGTTTTCTGTGCGCTATGACTAGCCCATGCATTCAAACACAGCCCCACTTTGCACTTGCGCTTGTGGTTGCATTTGCATGCGTTCGCCCATAGCATATAATGGCAGTGTTAACGCACAGCGTTAGATTTGCGCTTGACTGCGTTTGCACAGCGCTAACGCAATGCAGCCAAACGCAGCCTAGCGCAGGTGTGACAAAGCCCATAGTGTTTGGAATTTCAATTCTAAAAGTTTGAGCTGAACAAAAATCAAATTATTTAACCCATGCGAAACATGTAAAAAAAATATGTATAAAAACCCTACAAGAATTGCTGTTATTCGTTCACTGCATCCAGAGATACAATAAATACTGATTAAGTGTACGTGCTCATGGTCTGGAGACACTGCGTCTTGGACCTGAGGGAACCCACAGGTGCACACAGGGAGAACGCAGCCGCCCTGAAACCCATGATCTGCAGTGAGTGCAGGGCGGCTTCTCCCTGTATACACCTGATTGTGATCGCTTCTGACTCCGCAGCTTGAAATGAACATGCTGCGGAGATGCAGAAGTCCGGAAACCTGCACTGCAGGTGAAAACACACTGCGGTGAGGAGAAGCACAGTGAGCATGGGATTTATCGCATCCACTATGCTGGTACTGTAAAATGCAGCGCTTTGGAGGCAGTGGCAACACACTGCATCTAAAACACTGTGTTTACTGATAGCAAGTACGCAGTCCAAAACTTAGTATCTCCTGTATATAGATGCTATCAAGAAAAACGTCTGCGCTGCACAAAGATATGTGCAACCCTAGGAAGTGCAGGGGTGCACCTATCGTGATGCGACCCAAGTTAGTTGCTGCTGGTAAGCAGAGGGCGGCATCCGCAGGGGACTCGGTGGCAGCCCCAGCCCCCCCCGGATGCCGCTGCTGGCCGCATACTTCCAAGTCTCGGCCACCGCAGTCTGCACTCTGCAGCTCGGCACGGCAGGGCACAATGACGTCATGAGTGGGGCGCCCCTGTGCTGATCCATGCAGAGGGAAGACACACTTTGGGGAGACCAGAGCTGCGACAAGACAGGTGAGTATTTACTTTTCATTTTTAATCAGTGAGTACACTGGTGGGTGACTATGTAGCACTATGTAATGTGCAATATAATATATGAGGACTATTGGGGTGCATTATACTATATGAAGGCTTGTGAGGGTGCATTATATAATATGGAGGGCTAAGGGCGTACATTATACTATATGGAGGACTATAGATGGTGCATTATATTAAATAGAGGGCTGTGAGGTGTACATTATTATTATTACTAATTTACTATTTATATGGGGAATTTGGGGTACATTATACTATATGGAGAACTATGGGGGTGCATTATACTTTATGGAGGACTTTGGATGATGCATTATAATATATTGAGGACAATGGATGATGCATTATGATATATGGAGCCAATTATACTATATGGAAGCCATTATAATATTTGGATGGCTCTGTGGGGGCATGATAATACTTGAAGGGCTATGTGGAAACCTTTATACTTTATGGAGGGCTGTTTGAGTACTGTGTTGGAGGCCATTATACAGTGTGAGGAGATGTAGGAGCCATTATACTGTATATTGGTCTATTATACTACATGGAGGGTTGTGTGGGGGGTCACAGTTGGAGATCATACTGTGCTGGGGTAGTTGAGGGGGGTACAGTAGGGTCATCATACTGTGCATGTGGAGGGTACTGTGGAGAAATCACTTTGGGGGGATCATACAGCGTTTGTGGGGCACTTCTGCTAGCATCCTACTTTATAGTTGCAATGAAAGATGAATCCAGGGGCTTCAATAGGAGGAAAATTTACCTTGCAAGGCTACAGAGTTGAGAGATATGTTATTATGTGACCCAGCCAAATATTTTATTTTTTTGAGGGGAGGGAGCAGTTAGAACTTTTGCTATGGGGCCCCATGATTTCTATGTACGCCGCTCGTGCACGATGCATTGTCCCTCTGCTGCAGGACTGATTAGTACATACAGGCATCCAGCCATGTTTCTCCTGGGCGGTGGAAAGTCAGTGGTACTCATCCTCCTTCCTACCCGCACATCCCTTCCTTAGCCCAATAGGAAGGCTCCTGCTCTTAGCTATGGACCGTGTGCGGCACTTGTGATTGGCTAAGTGTTTCAGGAGGAGGCGTGGTCTGTTGGGGGAGACGCGCCATTGTATCAGCTTAGTGCAGTGGTGGCTTGTTGTTGCTCAGACTGCAGGTTGTTGCATGTGCTGTGTAGACGGTGAGTCATGGTATACATGTCTGACTAGTCAGTGCCAGGCAGCTGCCACATTGGATGAGCTGTGTAGACGGTGAGGCATGGTGGACATGTCTGACTAGTCAGTGCCCGGCAGTTGCCACATTAGAGCTGCCCAGAGTTTTGGAGGTGTGTGCCAAAAATAATAGGTTGCAATTAGTGCTGCCTCCTGTGCTATAAGGATGCAGGACTGTCTTTGCCCACAGGAGCACAGCTCTGCAGCCATTATTGTGAGTCTGCAGTGTGTGCTATGCCGCCATTGCCATTAATGATCCTTGTTCTGAATTCTTCTGTGTCGTTCTTGTATGTGCATGTGATGGCGCTGACATCCTTTGTTTGGACATCCCTTTTTCTATTTCTCTAAATTAAAATGTCCAATGTTGTCCTCATTTTTACAGGATATATATAGATCTGTATGAACCAGATTTATTTCTACCAATTAAAAAAATTTACTGGGGGGGGGGGGCGCCGTTTTGCAGTTCGCCTCAGGCAGCAGAGAGGCTAGGTTCACCCTGCATAGCCTAACATGTTGATCCAGGGGAAGGCAAAAAAAAACATGTGGCAACACTAAGCTCCACATTGGGGGAAAAAATTCCTTCCTGACTCCAGATACGGCAATCAGACTAGTTCCTTGGATCAACGCCCTATCAAAGAATTTAGTATATATAACTGGTAATATTATAGTTTTCAAGAAAGGCATCCAGGCCCTTCTTAAATGTTAGTAGTGACTCACTCATTACAACAGCATGTGGCAGAGAGTTCCATAGTCTCACTGCTCTCACAGTAAAGAATCTGCGTCTGTGATTATGATTAAACCTTCTTTCCTCCAGATGTAGAGGATGCCCCCTTGTCCCAGTCTCAGGCCTAAGAGTAAAGAGATCATTAGAAAGGTCTCTGTACTGTCCCCTCATATATTTATACATTATTATAAGATCACCCCTAAGCCTTCGTTTTTCCAAGCTAAATAACCCCAAGTTTAATAACCTGTCTTGGTATTGCAGACCCCTCAGTCCTCTAATAACCTTGGTTGCTCTTCTCTGGACCCGCTCTAGTTCAGCTATGTCTTTCTTACACACAGGAGACCAGAATTGTACACAGTATTCTAAGTGTGGTCGCACTAGTGACTTGTATAGAGGTAAAATTATATTCTCCTCATGAGCATCTATGCCTCTTTTAATGCATCCCATTATTTTATTTGCCTTTGCAGCAGCTGCCTGACACTGGCCACTAAATGTGAGTTTGTCATCTACCCATACACCCATGTCTTTTTCAGTGACAGTTTTGCCCAGTGTTTTACAATTAAGCACATAATTATACCTTTTGTTTCCTCTGCCAAAGTGCATGACCTTACATTTATCCCCATTAAAGCTCATTTGCCATTTATCAGCCCAAGCTTCTAGTTTACATAAATCCTCCTGTAATATAAAATTGTCCTCCTCTGTATTGATTACCCTGCAGAGTTTAGTGTCATCTGCAAATATTGAGATTCTACTCTGTTTGCCCCTACAAGGTTATTAATAAATATATTAAATAGAAGCGGGCCCAACACTGACCCTGTGGTACCCCACTGTTAACTGTGACCCATTCTGAGAGTGTTCCATTAATAACCACCCTTTGTTTCCTATCACTAAGCCAGTTTTTAACCCACTTACACATATTTCCCCTATCCCCATTACTCTCATTTTATGTATCAACCTTTTGTGTGGCACCGTATCAAAAGCTTTTGAAAAGTCCATATACACCATATCCACTGCATTTCTTTGGTCCAGTCCAGAACTTACTTCTTCATAGAAGCTTATTAGATTAGTTTGACAGGAACGGTCCCTCATAAAACCATGTTGATATTGGGTCATGAGGTTATTTTTCTTCAGATGCTCCAGTATAGCATCTCTTAGAAAACCCTCTAGGATTTTACCCACAGTAGAGGTTAAGCTTACTGGCCTATAATTTCCAAGTACAGTTTTTGTCCCCTTTTTGAATATTGGCACCACATTTGCTATACGCCAGTCCTGTGGTACAGACCCTGTTATTATGGAATCTTTAAAGATTAAAAATAATGGTCTATCTATGACAGTACCTAATTCCTGCAGGACTCTGGGGTGTATCCCATCCGGGCCCGGGGATTTGTCAATTTTAGTGATTTTTAAATGATGCTGTACTTCCTGCTGGGTTAAGCCGGTGACATTTAATTGACAGTTTTTGTTATCACTGATCATATTGTCTGTCATGGGATTTTCTTGTGTAAATACTGTTGAAAAAAAGTCATTTTTTCCTCATCCTCATCCACCATTTCACCCAGACTATTTTTAAAGGGGCCAACACAATAATTTTTTAGTTTCTTACTATTTATGTAGTTAAAAAATATTTTGGGATTATTTTGACTTTCTCTGGCAATGAGTCTCTCTGTCTCAATCTTTGCTGCCTTGATTTGCTTTTTACAAATGTTATTTAATTTTCTGTATTTATTTAATGCCTCATCACTACCTACTTGCTTTAATTCCCTAAATGCTTTCTTTTTGTCACTTATTGCGCCCCTTAGAGCCTTATTTAGCCATAGTGGTTTCCTCCTATTTCTAGCATGCTTATTCCCATAAGGTATGTATTGTGCACAGGCCCTATTCAGGATGCTAATAAACGTCTCCCATTTGCTTTGTGTACTTTTATGTCTCAGGATATCGGCCCAGTTTATTGCACTAAGATCATCTCTCAACCGTTGGAAATTTGCCTTCCTGAAGTTTAGTGTCCTTGTAGCCTCTCTACTACACATCTTATTAAAGGATACTTGAAAACTTATTATTTTATGATCACTATTACCCAAGTGATCTCCAACCCATATAGTTGATATGCGGTCTGGCCTGTTGGTTAATATTAGGTCCAGCAGTGCCCCCCTTCTTGTTGGGTCCTGAACCAGTTGTGAAAGGTATTTGTCTCTCATAGTTGTCTAAAACCTATTACCTTTGCTGGAACTGCAGGTTTCTGATCCCCAATGTATTTCAGGGTAGTTGAAGTCCCCCATAATAATGACTTCTCCCTGAGTCGCTGCTTCATCTATTTGCTTTATGAGGATATTCTCCTCCTCTCCCATCAATGGAAGTCCAATAGACTCCATGGATTTATGCTGTCTACATTGTTGATTGGCTCCTGCAGTGATGTGTGCTATAGTTGTGATGTCACCACTGCAGCCAGTTAACAAAGACTAGAACAGTATTGGAGTGGCAGCACTTTATTAAGAAAGGGTGGATAACATTTGATTTTATTATTTTAACCCAGTGATGGCCATCAGAGGCCAGAATGCTTTGATGACTCTGAAATTACTTTCAAACATTGTTTCTCAAATGACTTCATGTTGGGTCCTCATCACGAAAACTTCATCAGTAAAGATCTAGTTAAAAAATGTAGACCACATGTAGATGTGGTCTAGATAGCATTTTGCAGTAAATTCAGTCTCACTTTGTTGCCTGGGTGATAGTACCTACATATATTGTGAGCAACAATATTTCCAGTGCCAGTAATGACTGTGCTCTTATTCAGAATATACCGGTATATTTTTCTACTGATAGTCTGTATTGCTAAATTGCTTTTCATTAAATTAAAACCTCATATCCTGGGGCAGTTAGATTGCCTCAACAGTGGGGCATGCCTTAAAGAGATTCTTTATGTGAATGTGTATGTAAACATTTATTTACAAAGACACAAATGATAAAGCAATGTCAGGTGACAGCTTATACTTTAAGAATGGTTAATATGGTGACAATAATGACATCATGCTCTGGATTTAGTCAATTGTAATAAGATTTAGATTGTGAAGAGGGAGATGTAACAATTGTGAAGGATTAAAACAGGTTGTAGATAAGCCATTATGGTACCTTTACACGCCGCGACGGCAGGCTGGATACATCGCGCTACAAGCTACAATTGTAGCTTGTAGCGTCCATATCGCCTGTAGTAGCGGCGTCTGAAGAGGCGACGCTACAGCCGGCGACAGATACATCTGTTTATGGTCTCTGCTCATAAACTTAAGGCAACATCGCCGATTGTAGCGAGCTGTATCGGCGTGTAAAGAAGCAACGGAAGGCAACTCTGGACACCCGGCGATGTGGCTGCCATGTATCTAAGGCGTGACACAGTCGCCATGTTACCGCGCCCCATCTGCGATCATTGGAGGTCGCTCCTGCTTTATGATTGGTAGTCGCAGCATAGGGCGGGATATTTAAGGAGCTGACCAGTCACACTACACAATTACTCGAGCGTGCTGTATTAATCAGCCTACTGCGATGCCTGGCCAATCCTGATGATATTGCGCTGTCCTATCATCGTACGGACGGCTCGTAATCCAAGATTGTTGCACGCCTATGTGCTATCCCTGCTGCACCGGGTCCGCCCATAGTAGCTTGTTGGAGCGGTGTGTAAACATGGTACGCTACGCTACAGCTGGCTACTTGAGACACCCGGCGATGTAGCTAGCTATAGATGTAGCGTGGCGTAGCGCACCTTATGGCGGCGTGTAAAGAGAGTGCGTTGACCGTTTGTAGCCGTTTGAGCGTGCTCGTGCACGTGAAGTAGCGCGATGTATCCAGCCTGCCGTGGCGGCGTGTAAAGGTACCCTTAGTGTTTGATCGTCTGGGGTCCAGCACCTGGCACCCTCGCCAATGAGCTGTTCTTGGTACCGATTGTGGTAGCAGGTGGCTGGAAATGCTCAGTTACAGAGCTGCCCCATCTTCTGATAGTTGCCGGGTACTGCACAGCCGACTTCTATTGATTGCAATAGGAGGCAAGTGTGTAGTACTCGGCTATGGCCGCTGTTAGAAGATGGAACATATCACATTTGCAACTTTAAATAGTTGCCTCTTCTACCAGCTGATGTCGCTGATAGAGTTTTATCCTTTTCAAGACCGCAAGTTGAGAAGACGTCTGTGCACCTTGTGCTGCAGCATCTTGGTGTTTTACCTTATTTGTGGGAGTTGCTGTGTATTCCAGTACGTTGGTGGATGTGAGGTGGTGTTAGCACAGGGCTGGTTGAGTAGCAGGGAAAGGGTGGTGGCCCAGACATCCTCACCATCAGAGGTACCTCTGGGTACAAGGTCAGCTAGGGACCCCGGTCTAGGGTCAGGCTAGCTACCCAGTTTACCTTGCTTGTTATTGCCATCCTGCTTCCCATTGTCTCATTCACTACACTAGTCTGTTACATCATCAGCAACCTTACTGCTTTTTCCCTGTGTCATAATGACTCGGCTGCCACAGCTGATGCCTTTTGTGCCTAATGCAGACCATGTCTGAAGAGGTTACTGGTCTGCGCACTCAAATTGTGCAGCAGCTGCAGCAAGTTGTGGGGTATCAGGTCATGGCTAATGCCCAGGCTGTGCTGAAACCCAAGATATCTCTCCCTGACAGGTTTTCAGTAGGAGAGATACATTTTTTATCTTCAGGGAAGCCTGTAAATTATATTTGAGGCTCCACTCTTATTCATTGGGGAGTGGGGTGCGGTGCAGCGTGTCGGGATTATAACCTCCCTTCTTAAGGGGGATCCTAAGACCTGAGCCTTCTCCCCCACAACCAACTCACTACCTCTGCAGTCGGTGGACAAGTTTTACACGCTCTCTCAGGTGTACGGTGAACTGGACAAAGTGTCACTGGCAAAGTCTAATCTCCATAAACTCTCCATAAACAAAGCAGGGAACATGTCCCGTTGAGGAGTACTGCTCGTAGTTTTGGAGATGGGTTACTGACACCTAGTGGAATGACCCTGCTCTCAGGAGTCAGTTCTGCCTTGGTCTAGCTGCTAGACTTCAGCACACTCTAGTCCAGCATGCTACACCTGCATCATTAGAGGCTGCGATGGCCCTAGCCATCAGGGTTGACAGACATCTTAGGGAGAAACCAAAACCAAATTTGTCCCCTGTGTCCATCACCGTTGAGGAGGCCCTGCATGTTGGACTTGATGAACCAATGCTGTTGGAGGGACTAACCTCTCGAGTTAAACCTCCTGCATTTCATTAGCTGGCAGAGTATGTTTCTATTGTGGGCCAACAGATCATTTTACTGGGTCCGTCCACATCACTCCAAAAACCATCACACAATTCAGATGCTGTATACCTCGGGTCGTTTAGAAGGAGATGACCAGAGGGTTTATATTTCCTTCCTTGCAAGGTCTCCGTTCACACTGTCTTCCAAGGTGGTGGTAGATGGTAAAACCGAGACTATACCAGTACTTCTTTATTACAGAGCAGGAGTCAATCATATGGATTCTCGCTTTGCTCAGACTCATGGCCTCATCTGTAATGCATTAGCGAGACCCATTCCCATCTCTTCCATTGACTCAGTTCCTCTCAGCCAGAAGCTTCTTTCCCAAGTGGTGCATAATGTGAACTTGTATATAGGAACTCTTCACCAGGAGTTCCTATCCTGTCACATTTTGGAGAATCTACCCACTCCCATTGTCTTGGGCCTTCCTCGGCTGAAAAAACATAACCTGATAACATGATTGACTGGCGGGCCAGGGAAGTAGTTAGCTGGGGTAATTTCTGTGAGGGTAATTGACTGCATACTACCTCTGTCGTGCTGGTCACGCCTACTCTTATGTCGAGCCCACTGGGACGGGGTACTCGGTACCGGACCGGGTCTGCTACTGGGGAAGTCACGGATGGTCCTGGTCCGGACCGTGTCCCGGGCCCTGGCAATAATATGGGTGCATTTACAGGGGAAATGTCAGTCGTGACGCCACCCACAGTGTGTGGCCAGTAATAGGGCCACCGCTGCTGCAGAACCTCCGGAGATGATGTAATGGCAGCTAGGATGGAATAGTTCTCCGTGGGCAGAACTGTGTTCCCCGGGGCAGTGATGGTTAAAGTCTATTGTGTAGTGTGCAGGCCTGGTGCTGAGTACACTTCCTGTCCAGATGCTGCAGGAATCCTCCTTCAGCGATGGAGTGGAGTCTGCAAGCTGTGGCTCTCCAGGTGGAGATCTGCTGCAAACCTGTATGGAGGGAGTCGTGTTCAGGCAGAGACATACAAGGGAGTCGTGTTCAGGGTTCACTGTGCTTTCTTCTCCAAGTTCTAAAGTACAGTTCACAGTTCAGTTACAGTTCTTAATTCAGTTCTCAGTTACACGGGCACATTTTCCCCTCCGGGTTCCCTTTACTCTCTGCAGCCAGGTCTTTCCTACTGTGACCCTTCACTCTGTCTCTGTGTCCTTCTCAGGCTGTTGACTCTCTCTTTCTCCGTTCACTTTGGTGTGCGTGACTCCGGACAGTATGGCGGTGGCTCGGACTCCTGCGAGCCCTCCGGGTTGCCACTGAGCGGCCAGTCCTTTGGGGTAGGGACCCTAACGTGTAGTTGTGGTCCCCCGTCGGTTGTCTGGGGATGCCGGGTGAAGCTACGGTCCCCTCTAGAGCCGACACTCTACTTCAGCCTAACCTCCAGCAGTCCTCCCGTGTGAGGCTCTACCAGGCTCTCTCCACTGTGTCTTTGGGTAATATAGGAGGGCTACTCCGCCTGCAGTCTGCCGTCTCGACCGTGTTGCTAGGGACCAGTGTCACTGTCCCTCTCTTCCCTCACACTCCTGGGGTGCTGGCTTCGGACGTGCTTTCTCTCTGCGGCTCGCACTGGCTCTCTTCAGATTCTGTGCTCCTACACCCCACTTTGCCAGGACGTGTGATCTCAGTCTTTTCATCTCAGCCTACCTCGGCCTACTGACTCCTTCCTGCTCCCCCTGCTCTATATCTACCCTCTGTCACCTGACTACGTGTTTGCCCACCCACTGTCTCTAAACCCTACCACCCCTTGCCTGCCTAGAGTTCCCAGGCTCCGGGTTGGGTGCTGCCCTCTACTGTACGTGGGTTGTGTGGGCAGTGAGGGTGTTGGTGTTCAACTGTCGTCCTACCTGCCTGGCTGCAGTTCCCTTTGTGGCCTCCTGATCGCAGGGGCGCCACACTTACATCTCCAGCTGAGGTGGTTGGGAATTTGCCCGAGAGTGGGGGTGAAGTTCAGACTATGCCTAGGACTAATAATGGGACCAGACGTCATCCTAGGAAGAGGGGCTGGGGAGGGTGGCTGTTCCTACTGTGCACCCCAAGGGAGGGAGTCCTGGGGTCCAGGGAGATGCCCCAGTTGTTTGCCATCCTAACAATGTACACTCTAACAGTACCTGGATGAACATAAATAAACTTTCAGGTCCAGACCTGAGAGTAGATGATTTTGTGTGGGTGATTTCTAAACATGTCAGGTGGAAGTGTGCAGCTGGGGATCCTAGTTCCAGGGTTATTGGTCTGTTTAGGATTTTGGCCATTTGCAACCCTGTGCTGTACCAACTCGAACTACCCCCTGTACTAAAAATCTGCAACATCTTTCACATATCGTCCCTTAGGAGATGAGGACCCCTTCTGGACATGCTCTGTTTAGAAGACAGAGACCTCTCATGAAGTGGGCGGGAAACTATCACATGTTGGCTGCTTCAGTCCATGTGTTATGCTCTCTGTAATTTTAATGGGAGTTAAAGGGATCCTGTCACCCCCAAAACACCTCTAAACCTATTAAAAGCTGTCCCTAGAGCATATTAACACTTTCCCTACACTCCTTTTAGCTCCTAAATGCCCTTAGTCAAAGTGAAGAAAAACGTTATAATAGTACCTGATTAGTGATGATAATGAGTGACTATCTATTCATAGTCACTCATCAAGGCAGCCCCTCTTCTTCATATCACGCCTATTCAGGCGTGATCGTCATCCTAGATTCAAAATCGCGCCTCCCTGCGCGCCTCCCCACTCTCCCATAGCGTCCGTGCTTCATTGTGGGGCTGTATGACGCGATCCGCGTCATTCCCGGCGCCGGGTGACGTATTTGCAGCCGCGCCGCGCTGTCAGCTTCAAAATACGCACTGCGCATGCGCATGGGCATGCGCAGTGCGGGACTTGAAGCTGACAGGGCGGCGCGGCTGCAAATACGTCATCCGGCGCCGGGAATGACGCGGATCGCGTCATACAGCCCCACAATGAAGCACGGACGCTATGGGAGAGTGGGGAGGCGCGCAGGGAGGCGCGATTTTGAATCTAGGATGACGATCACGCCTGAATAGGCGTGATATGAAGAAGAGGGGCTGCCTTGATGAGTGACTATGAATAGATAGTCACTCATTATCATCACTAATCAGGTACTATTATAACGTTTTTCTTCACTTTGACTAAGGGCATTTAGGAGCTAAAAGGAGTGTAGGGAAAGTGTTAATATGCTCTAGGGACAGCTTTTAATAGGTTTAGAGGTGTTTTGGGGGTGACAGGATCCCTTTAATTTCCTTTGGCACATTTGTGGTTAAAGTGTAGATGCTGCTGTGTTGCTGTTAGGCAGCTCTGCAGGTGGGATGTTTTGGGTTTGTCATGTAACCATGCCCCTGGTGTTTAAATAGGTCCCTCTTCCACCAGCAGATGTTGCTGATAGAGTTTTAGTCTCTTCAAGACCGCAAGCTGAAAAGACATCTGTGTACTTTGTGCTGAAACTTCTTGGTGTTTTTGCTTATTTGTGGGAGTTGCAGTGTATCACGATCTGTGGTTGGAGGTGAGGGGGCGTTAGCACTTGGCTGATTAAAGAGCAGTGAAAAAGTAGTGGCCCATACCTTCTTGCCATCAAAGGTACCTCTGGGTAAAGGGTCAGCTAGGGACACCAGACTAGGATCAGACTAGCTACCAGTTTACTTTGCCATTATTGTCATCCTGCTTCCCATTCCTTCATCCGCTATAGCACTTTCGTGACATCAGTGACTTGTTATCTCCTTCCCTGCAGTCAGTCTGAGGGAGTGTGGCCTTAGGAGAGAACAGGGAATTATTATCTCCATTAGAATGGACCAGCAGCTCACATGCTTGTCCCCTGCTCCATTCATTCCTGTCACATCTCGATCTAAGCCTGCTCTTGCAACATCAGCTTCTGTCATCAGGCACCGCTTCATTCACTTTGTAGAAGGTGCTGGTGATAGAAAGAAGTCAGAGCGCAGGCTCCGCCCCTTCCACTAAGGTTAGAGTGGCTGAGACCTGCAGTACTTTCCAGTCTGACAGAATAGATGGGTGTGCTGTCCAGCTGAAGTTATCAACTCCTGGCTTCAGCCTATTAAATGGCACCACACCCTGCCAGATACAGTATAGCTTGTGCTCCCATGGTTAGGTCTGGTTGTTCTCCTGCTCTGTATTGCTGTTTTCCAGTTTCACCTCGGTTTGTTTTTTGAATGCTTCTCTAGCCTGATGTATTTGTACCTTGCTGCGACCTCGGTTTTGATCTTGCTCCCCGGCTACTCTAATGGATCCTGATTTTGTCCTTTTTGTAACCTCCCGGCTTTGGCGACTATTCATGCCTCTGGTTCACACCTCTGGATGGCAGCCCATCTGTAGGTAGCAATTGTGACGCCCCACGTATTCAGGAGTCACAGTGCGGTATTGCACCCATAAAAGAGGTGTAATTTTCCCCAGCTGCAAGTGCATCCTAGGTTGGTTGGTGAGACCCATTCCAGCACTCCCACATTAGAATAGAAGTGGGAGGTTACCCGGGAGGGATATATAATCACCTCTAGGGGAAACAAAGGAGGTCAGGTCAGTCAGTAGGAAAGAATAGTTAGACCATGAGCGTCTGAGGAGGAGGAGAAGGAGTGTGGAGCGAGGCGGAAGGCTTATCCGTACAGTTCCAGGCTGATCCGGAGGAAAGGAGAAAGAGGATCCTGTGGGGATCCTGAAAGAGGGCGCCCAACGAGCGAGATCCAGGCCATAGAGAGAAAGGGGGAACCCCAGTGTGGAGCGACTACACTCCAGGAGATTCTCCAGCCCACCACGGGAACGCCGGGCTCGAGTATCCGGCCAAGGTCTATCTTTGCAGTCGGCAATCGGCTGCTGTGGTCCGTTTATCACCTCAGCACCCTGACAGATGGAGCGGTCTGCCTGCTTCCTCACCACGAGGGAGGGGAGCCCCAATACTACCTACACGGGGCCATTGGGTATAGACTTATCCTAGGCAAGGAAGAAAGGACACGGGTTCATCAACTAAGGTTTACCACGGGTTTCACCATACCACCTGGCATCCACTTACAGCCACCCGTAGAGCTACCTGTTTGAATACCATCTTGCTGAACTGTGGACTCTGTATTTTGCTGCTGAACGTTTACAGTAAAGTACCTGGGAGGAAGTGACTTTGCTTTTGTGTGGTTATCTCCATCAACCTGTTTGCTTACAGGAACGCTGCCCCCCGAGGACCAGCTCCACCTGTAGGGAGCTTTACCACTGTAGCCACATTACCATCGACCTCCGGAGGACTGTGGCGGCGCTGGTGACCCATCACCAGGTACTACAGATGGCGTCACATAACAAACTCTTATCCCCTGTACATACACCCCTTATTGAAGTGTCACCCAGGCCATGGGCTCAGGCGCTGCCACCAGTGACATCCCAGTGGAAAACACACCACCGAGCCTGATACCCGAGTACCCCAGGGCCTGGGGCTCGACACAATCTTCTGGACCCTGTTGTAAATCCAGATCCCTGTATAGGGGTTAAAGGGAACCTGCCACCCCCCATGTCCTAGTAAACTTAAAGAGCCACCTTCAGCAGCACTTATGCTGCATTTTGTGAAGGTAGCTCTTATCCCCCTACCCCCAGGACACCAAAATAATGACTTTATAAGAAATTACTTTAGGACCGAGAGGTATATTCCCATTCCTGGACCTGAATGCCTCGCTGGTGTTACTCCTCCTCCTCGACCCTTCCAGACCCTCCTCCTCTTTCCCTTGAGACTTCTCGGCGCTTTCGCAGATCCCTCAGTTCTCAGGCATGCTCCGTGAGCTCTGCCCAAGAGCCGAGGTCACATGATGTCAGAACATTGCGTCTGCATATAATGCAGGCACTAGCCTGCGGGGCTGAGAATCTGGCAAGGAGGGAACAGGTGCAGTCATGCTGTTTGCACAGGTGCCAAATTCCCAGCCCCGTTTGTCTGCATAAAGCATAAGACCACACAGGGCAGGATCTGGTTTCTGCGTTATACGCAGGCACAATGTTCCGAAATCATGTGACCTCAGCTCTTGGGCAGAGCTCATGAAGCATGCCTGAGGACTGAGGGATCTGTGCAGGTGCCGAGAAGTCTCAAGGATGAGAGGACGAGGGTCGAGGAGGAGTAACAGCAGCGAGGTGTTCAGGTCCAGGGAAAGGAGCATACCTACCGGACCTAAAGTAATTTCTTATAAAGTCATTATTTCGGTGTCCCTGGGGATAAGGGGATAAGAGCCAACTTTACAAAATGCAGCATAGGCGCTGCTGAAGGTAGCTTTTTTAGTTTAATAGGCCCTGGGGGGGAAGGTTGACAGGTTCCCTTTAATGGGTTTTAGGGTTTCTTGGGATTCTGCCAAACAGAGTGGCTTGTGCCAAGTTTGTCCAAGTTAGCCATTTTAAGCATGTGGCCTCAGACAGATGTCACATTTCTCTAAGGCTTTTTCTGGCACCGTGGAGAATAAATGGGGCAATTGTTGGGGATGCCCACTGCTAGTAAGGATAAAGTGCTCTTTTGGAGATAAAAATTCCCCACTTTACTGATCGGTGCAGTTCCCAGAACTTTGACCCTCACCAATCTATAAGTTTGGACCTATCCTTTGGTTGGGTGACTTGTTCACTTGTCACAACTTTAACCACTTGTGACTTAGCTACTTGTTTTTACCAGGCAACCCCTTTAAATATGAGGTAGGTGATGTTAACCACTACTCATGGGCTAGCAGTGAGCCTGAGTTGTAAAGAGGTCCGGGGTCAGATACCAATAGGGCTCATCATAAACAAAAGTGGTAAGAGAAAGGCATAGTCAGTGCATATGTCCGAGGTCAAAATACCAAATAAAAATTCGGTTGCGCCACACTGTTTGCTAAAGGCAGAATCTCCGTTATATTAATTCCTCACTCACCTTGTCTGGTTGTGCCGTCTCTGCACAACCAGATAGTAGGCTCAGTGGTGAGGAAGGGATCCGAGACCTTTGCTCGCCGGTTCCTGGTTCCAGAATGAGCGCCCAGCTCCAGCTCGCTTCTCCGGGTCCCGTGATCAATCACGTGTCTATTGTGTCAGCCAGGTCCTTGTGTACAAAGCTGCTCTCTTCCACCACACTCCCCATAGGGAGTATAAGGTAAAGAACAATGCAGAAATGGTGGTATTTAGATTATGAGCGCTATACAAGGACACTGCACTGATTAGTATTACCTTTAGGTCTTTATTGAATATTGACAAATGTGAGTCCTCGCCACAACATGTTTCAACGCTAATGCGTCTTCCTCAAGTGGAGGTCAAAATACCAGGAAGGTAGCAGATCCAGACAACCAGGGGCTAGAGCAAGGGTCTCAAACTTCAGGCCTCGAGTGCAGATAGTGCAGGTTTTTAGGATTTCCTTACAATTTGATAGTTGGTAATTTGATTGCCAACTGTCAAATGCTATGAAAATCCTGAAAATCTGCACTGTGTGCGGCCCTCGAGGCCTGGAGTTTGAGACCCCTGGGCTACACAAACAGACAGTCAGAAGCAAGGTCAAAAGTCTGGTAGTAATAAATCCAAGACTAAACAAAGGAGCACAAGACACACAGACACCACCGAGCTTAAATCTACAACTGGTAGTAATCGGGAGCCAGCTATATAGCCAGGAAATCACTCCGGACAAGAGACACATAGAGGAAACTCAGCATGCCCCAACCTCCGATTGAGTGACTTAGCTGTCTATCACCATAGTGACAACTCAGCATGGCTCAGCGAACTGTCCATCACTATACTGACAGCTCAACACCCCTCTGCCCAAGATTGGACATCTAAAATGTCACACACAGGGTCTAGGCACTCTGCAGTTTTATGCAAATAATTCTTAATATCTATATGGATAAAAATGATACAACTTTCTGCTATATATTAGTTCCTTACAATTGTAATGACATTTTCTGACAGTGAATCAGAATGCTCCTGTCTACATGCACACCCTTACTAGTATACTGACAGTCCTGTTCTCCGCTAAGAATTGAATTCAGTTGAATTCTTCCTGGACAATGTAATCCAGTATCACAGTCAGATATCAGAGGTATTGTTGTGCTGTCCATTGCAGCCACCAGTGTGGTAATGTCGACAGCGGTAGTGAAGCCGCCTGTTCACTGGCTATTACCATTACAATGTTCTTTCCCGCTACACACTAAGCAGAAACCGTCATGGCAGCTCACAATTATAATTCATCTTCTGTCAAAATGTTTCTGACCTCAATTCAAGCCTTGTATGAATGGGTTTTCGCATTGAATTGTGAGATATGTTAATTATGTAACTATTTGCAACCAACATCTGGCTCAGCAATGAACAAATGGTGTTATTTGCTAAATGTACAACAGACAAATGCACTGACATAGTATAAAGAATCTATTTTCTGTTTGTACTGATCTCTAATTAGGAACTTGCTCATTCATGAATCTGTGTGACCAAGAATGACTAATCATTTAATGCTTAAACCGATAAAATAAATTGATGCACTGCATGCAGTGCCAGGCATGTCCACTAGGTGCAGCTCATGCACCATCCTCTGGAGTCACACAGACAAACACATTTTAGGTGTTGATGTAGGGAGCTGTATTTTTCTGGCCTTTCCCACTGAAATATGCATCTCCTTTTGTAAATTGAGTTTCTTTGCTGTATGTGTTACTCTACTTTGCATTAATTTGGCAAATAATGAACAGATTTTTACGTGCCAGTAGCAAAATGGGGTATGAAAAAAATATCTTCATCATAGTTTGTAATATAATTTGGTGCATACAGAATATTCCCACATACCATGATGTTACAGCAGCACAAGTGACAGATGGTCTAGAGGGAAAGGTTTGCATTTTTGCAGATGACACAAAAATCAGCAGCTCAGTCGACATTCAGGCAATATAATATAGAGTTTAGGGATGTAGTTAAAGTACTGCCGCAATGGAGGATATTTTGAAAATTGCAGTTTACTGTGAATAAGTACAAAAATAATCACTTAACAGAATATAGTCATAATGGCAAAGTGTTATCAAAGACAACACATGAAGGAGACTTACCTTGTTACCTAAGAGACTTCTTAAGTATGATAGCAATGAGAGCAACATAGCAGTTGTAAAGGAATGCAAACGTGCAAAGGAAATAGAGGGTTTACAAGTCAACTATCTTCATGTACAGACCCTAAATCCCTGAATAGAAGCCACTTAAAATATCAAACTGAGGCATATTCTTTATAGGTATATACCTACTATAATGTTATTACTAAAATGCACACCTATGTAGCAGCAGTTCCAGCAAGCCTTCCGATTATCTATTTAAAGAGGTCGTGGTGCTGATGTGTTGTTCCATTTATCGTAGCCTTTTAAAATAGCTGATTGGTTTGAGCGTCTATACCAAGGGTTTCAAACTCCAGGCCTCGAGGGCCGCACACAGTGCAGGTTTTCAAGTTTTCCATAGCATTTGACAGTTGGTATTCAAATGACCAACTGTCAATTTCTAAGGAAATCCTGCAAACCTGGACTGTGTGCGGCCCTCGAGGCCTGGAGTTTGAGACCCCTGGTCTATACTGATATAATATTGATGCATTTTCCTAAAGCTAAGCCATTATTTTTTAAAGGGCGAATAACCCCTTTAGGCAAGTCCAATAATATGAGTCCAATAATATTAATGAGTTCTTCATATTTAATTTAATCCTTTACCAACATGCATTACACCACTATTCTCCCCACAGGTGTCTTGATTTTATTGGTATCTGCATCCCCACTGAGACTTTGCCTTTGCACAAAGCATATCATTGCATCAGGAATGAGGCTCAGGAAGTGGTAGTTGGCAGCGGCGTAACTTGAAGCTCATGGGCCCCGATGCGAAAGCCCCAACAGGGCCCCCAATTATCGCAAATCTTTAACAGCAATAGCCTTTTTCTATAGGACAAAGTGACTTTCAGGGCCCCCTAGGCTCCAGGGCCCGGGTGCGATCGCAACCCCTGCACCTGTTGTAGGTACGCCCCTGGTAGTTTGTAAGTCATCCAACTTTATGCCTTTCTATGGGGATATCACAGTGAATGGGGATCTTTGGTGGCAGCATACTGTGTGAGTGGGTTGCATTTCAATCATACTGTGTGGAGGTCTGTGGGGGCATCATGCTGTTTGCTTTCAAAGCTATTTATACTTTGATTTTCAAATAATTTATACCTATTGTGAAGATCTGAAATTGTGGGTTGTAATAATCACCTAGGCCAGTGATGGCGAACCTATGACACGCGTGTCAGCACTGACACGCGTAGCCATTTTCAGTGACACGCGGCCGCCGGAGAAACTAGACTCGCTATTTGGAGAAAAACCACAGACACGGAAACAGCAGCAAAAAACTGTTGCGAGTCGGGTTTACAAAACGGCAATGCGAGCGCTTTCCGAGACATCTGCAATTTGTAAATCACACATTACTCGCTATTACTCGCTTCCCCATTCATTAACATTGGACTCGCTAGACTAGCAACGAGTAGCGAGTCCCGGGCTCGGACTCGCTAGACTAGAGTCAAGCGATTCCGAGTAATTTAGGACTCGCCCATCACTAACTACAGATGAGGAAAAAAAAATGTGCTGGAGGTCTGTAGGCCAGAACAGCAGAGCTCTGGCACAGAGCGTCTAGTCCTGGGACTTCCGGTAGGGCGGCGGAACTTCTGGCTGGTGCAGCAGGGAGCAGCAGAACGCTGTGGGGGATGCATATCTGAGGCCCTGTGATCGCTGTCTGGAGGTCCAGTGATTACTACAGCAACCATCCTCCAGTGAAAGGTTCTGGGCAGAATCTGGGGTGTCATGAATGTGTGATTGGCCATTACTGAGATAAGTGAGGGGGGGCTGGAAGAGGCCTGTGCTATGGGTGCCGTTTCCCGCCATTAATTTACATAAGGAACGCCATCTTGCAGCATAGTACAGACTCCATTTCACCACTATTATTGTTGCGCACCCTATTAATCCCTATTTCTGCTTATTAACTCTGCCCTTTCCTAAAAGACAGTTAACCCCTAATTGCCTGCAGGGCTATCTATAAATCTTCTGTCACTGTCCCTCTGATGGAGAAGCCAAAAAAAACAAGGTTAAGTAAAGGAAGTGGTAGTAGCAGTAGCCGACCCTTTCAGGAGACATGGACTGAGATGTATGGCATTATAGAAAAAAATGGCAGATCATTTTGCGTTCTATGTAGTGAAACGGTAGTAAGCAGAACGTGGAATATAAATAGACATTTTGACAGATAACCTTAGTAGCGCTTGCTTGGCCTTGAAGTGTACAAAATACCAACCTTCAATTGAAGATTTAGCCAATGAAATTCAGCAACAAAAAAGTCACTAAATCAGTGATGGCGAACCTGTGGCAGTCCAGCTGTTGCTGGACTGCCACAGGTTCGCCATCACTGGAAGAATTCCCCCTCCCCCTCACTTATCTGACTTACTTCATGGCACCCCACACAAGTTAAATAACAGCAAGACCAACAAAAGAAACCAACTGACAGATTAACAAAGAAGTCACTAAGCAGGTAAGTTAAAGAATTATACATATTTGTTATTTAAACTATAAATATCGTAAAATTAGGGTTTTTTTTTCTCAAGGTGACACACCTCCCGAGTTATGCTCGGTTTTTTGGCGAATTTTGACACACCAAGCTCAAAAGGTTGCCCATCACTGACCTAGGCAGCATAATGATGCAACAATTTGTACTTGTATCCGTACAGGGTATTACAGCAACTGCATGTAGATAGTCACAATGTGATGCCCCCAGTCCGCAGATCAGAAACCAGACTGCAACAGTGGTCGTTAAGTTCCTGCAGACAATAAATATCACAGCCATAGTACATGTATCCAGGACCAGTCAGCAAGAATAGTCCTTAGGATAGTTCCTAAAATCCAGAAGGTAGTATCACGACAATAGCATGTGTATCCCGTACCAGTTTCTATAGTCTATCTATGGGTTTCAGGACATGGCCTAGCAACAGATCCTCTCACTTTTAATTCACAGCACCAAATAACTTACATGTGACTTTTTGCTCCAAAAGCCCAGTATCCTGCGTTGTTTGCATGATTGTGTACTGGAGGAGACCCTCTTGGCTGGTAATGCAGATCTGATTGCATTATGGTCTATGAAAACAGCTTGCCAGTGATACTCTGGTACATCACTTTACCCCTGCAACTTGTGATCAATAAAATTGCCGCAACTAGTGATCCATGCTGGAAACGTCCGATAGTCATTAGTCCATGGCCAGCTCCTCACACCTACTTTTTTTTAAAAGTGAAGTACCATAAATTGTTGTACATACATAAAACACTAGTGCACGCCTTTATCATCTTCTGGCTTGACTACTGCAATCTTCTGCTCCATGGACTGCCTTCTAAGAGTCTTGCACCCCTGAAATCAATCCTAAACTGTGCTGCCCAACTAATTAACTTGTCCTCCACTATTCCTCAGCTTCTCCTTTTTCCTAATCCCTTCACTGGCTTCTAATTGCCCAGAGACTCCATGACATACAAAGCCATCCATGACCTGTTTCCTCTGTACAGCTGTGACCTAGTCTACTGGTGCTTACCAGTGTGGCGCCCCGCACCGAGTGCGCCACAGGATGGTATTGCAGCCAAGACAGCAGCAGCAATATTCTCTGACCCAGCAGTCACACGGTCAACTCAGAGATCCATACCCTATATGCATCACCTAGCATAGAGGGCCAATCAGGTCCTGGTGGGCGGAGTGTAAGGGTAGTGTGTAGTGGAAGTTTAGTTAAATTAGTCGAGTTGAATAGTCAGAGAGAACTCTCTGAGCAACGTAGGAGAAGGAGCCAAAACAACGAGCTCTGCAACCTAGGAGAGGGGGTTGCACAGTTCTGTGCGGCCCCCTGGCCACCTGCTACCGGCCATCTCCCTATCGTCACCCGGTTGAGCACCATTACCAACCGATCTACGGGCTTCAAAATACGGGTTCCCAAAAACTCCCATGCCCAACCTACAGCCGGTTTGCTGGTACCGAAGATAGCAGTAGTCCAGCTCTGCTATGCGAACCAGAGGAGTGGAGCCCCCCATCACCCACCAAATTCCAGTCGTCTAACCAGCGGTGTACCCACCAAGGGACCCAAGGCTCCCCAAAGCATCCGGAACGTATACCCCGGGTAGGGCATTCATGCAACCTCCCTGTACCCGATCTGGTATTCCTGGGCGACAATGGCACACAAGCTAGATAGAACGGAGGAACACTGCGGATCTCTGAGGGACACCTATCACTGCTGAGTCCACCCGGTCTACTACCCGTTAACTGTATGCCATGTATTGCTTGTTGGTTACAGTAAAGGACCCGTTACAGAGACTTACAGTGTCTGTGCTTCCTTATGAACTGTTTATCCGCATGCTTAAGTAACCGCAGCTGCCGCACAACATCTTGCGCAGCTCCAGCCTTCGGGGATCACTGCTCAGCCTGTGGGGAGCGTAACATCTTGCTGCATTCCATCCCCCGGAGGCCCCGCAGCGTCGGTACAGTTACCGAATCTCTCATAGGTGGCGTCACGACAAATTAACCCCTTAATCTATTCCACTAAAGACGTCTTCACTTTTGATCTGCACCACCGGGCCCCACTACCGGCAGGCACGGTCCACCCGTGACAAGGAGGAAGAAGCAAACGCCTGTCTAAACCGGAGTCCCAGCCGCGGTGAGTCACCAGCAGATAATCTCTGATCCTCACAAGATCTCATTCTCTCCTCCCCTTTTATCACCTCTTCCCACAATTACATACAGGAATTCTCCCATACATCCCCCATACTTTAGAACTCTCTGCCCGAACACATCAAACTCACCGTGGAGAACTTCAAAAGTAACCTGAAGACTCACTTCTTCTGACAAGTCTACAACATGCAATGAGCCTCAGTCCACCATATTGTCGCAAAACCAGCTCTACCCTCACCTACTGTATACTTGCCCATTCCTTGTAGACTGTAAGCCCTCACGGGCAGGGTCCTCTCCTCTCCTGTACCTGTCTCTGCCTTGTATTGGTCATGACTGTTGTATTTGGCTATGTATGCCCCTATTCACATGAAAAGCGACATGAAATAAATCGAACTGTAATAAATAATAATAATAGTCTGGAAAATATTTGTGCTATGATTGATATTTAAAACATGCATGCTGTCTTTTATTGGGTGCAAGGTATATAAGGCATAATCATTTTATAAGCATTTACATTTTTTGCCGAAAACAAATATCTACATATAAAAACAGGTCAGTCTATTCTTGGTTGGGAGCTGACCTGCAGTACTTGAGAATGACCACTATGCAGAGTGTACAGATCTTTGGTGTTCTGACTTTACATGGTGGCACAAGTCTCAATATTAAAACATTTCTGCACTTCAGTGACTAAAAACAAAGATGCCAACTTCTGGTTGAAATAGGCTGCAATATTTATTTAAAAACGTTGTCCCATAAACAAAGTAAATTTTAATTACGGTTATAGATCTTAGAATAATAATAAGTTTCACAATTTGATGTGCTATTAAAATGTTCCGGTGCTGAGATAATCTTGTATATGTGCCCCTGCTATCAGGGCTGTGGAGTCGGAGTCAGTGTACATTTTGGTGGAGTTGGATTCAGGAAAATGTTGGAGTTGGATGTTTGGCTTACTGACTTCACAGCCATGGTTGTGATGTCGGAGTCGTGGTGTATAGAGTCAGTGTCCATTTTGGTGGAGTTGGAGTCGGGGTCATTAAAATTGAGGTGTCAGATGTTTGTCTTACTGACTCCACAGCCCTGCCTGCTTCGTACTGTGTAATAATAAATAATAATAATATAATAATCTTTATTTATATAGCGCCAACATATTCTGCAGCGCTTTACAATACAGAGGATCATATTTAACTATCATAATAAACAGTTATCAGAAAATACAATACAATACAGTACAAAAAACAATACAAAGCATAATACAATCCAATAATTAGAGCAAAATAATAACAGTGTAATGGCCGTGTCTGACCACACAGAGACATGGTATGATCATACTACATATTCTGGGCTGGAGAGGATGCAAAAGATAGTATACAGATAGCACACCATGGGATCATAGCTGATTCTTTTTGTGATATAAAACATTTACAAAAAAACTCACCAGAAACAGCCATTAACAAACACAAGTTCAAATGCACTAGCAGGATGCAGCAGACCCGCCATGATAAAGGCAGGGGCAAACCAGGTGCGAAATACCGATGAGACAACCACTCTCAGCCTACAATATCATGGAGGGGGTGGTTGCTGGTATTAGACATGCACACAAATGAGGTTTACTAGGGCGCTAGTCACACAGATACGTGTGATGCACAGTGTCTAGCTTGCATCCTATCAAGTACACCCATATTATTAGATCAGGTGGGCTGCCCAGCACTATATGAGTGCACCCATATAACAGAAACCAGCAGATGCGATCCCATGCTATAATGTCTGTATACTCTTTTCTTCATGTTCCTGCACGGTCCTTACACAGTATATAACAGGAATGAATTTATAAGATTATATCAGCACAGGAACATTTTATTTAACACATCCTATTGTGGAACGTATTATTATTCCAAGATCTGTTGATTAAAATGTATTTTGTTAATGGGACAATGCCTTTAACTCCTTCACCCCATGGCGATTTTCCATTTTTCAGTTTTATATTTTTCCGTCCCCTTCTTCTAATAGCTATAACGGTTATATTTTTCCATCAATATAGACATATCAACACAATGGGTAGCACTTTGAACACATTATATAAGTGGTCATAAACTCATGAAATAATAAAGTTACATTAAAGTCTTTTCTTATGAAGTTCTCAATACGTTTGATGTGTCACATGATCCTCTTCCCATTGAAAAAAAATAAATTTGGATGCAAAATGGCCAACTTCAAAATGGCCACCATGGTCACCACCCATCTGGAAAAGTTTTCCCCTCCCATATACTAATATGCCCCAAACAGGAAGTTGATATCACCAACCATTTCCATTTTAAAGGCCCACCCTCTACACAAATCTCAAAAATATAATAATCACAATAGTATTAACCAAACTGGGTTGAGACCAAACTTTTGGATCATGTCCATGCAGCATTCTCTGCACGAGTAGACCTCAAAACACACAGATCAAAGAGACATTGCCTCCAAAACCTCATAGCCGTTTTTCTACGGAGATCTGGAAGCTTAATTTTAAAATATCACTCCCCACACATAACAAATGTACATTATAGGATATATTATCCAGATGTAAAACCTTCGAGGTCCCAATATGTGAAACCACTCAAGGATGGTTGAGATTTCTTCATTCCTTCAAGAAAGGCAGATTCTTTACCTGACCACAGTAATCTTGGAACTATTTCTGAAAAAAAAATAAAGTAACCATTTAGATACAAACATCTCTACTCATTTCCCATAACATCTGTTAGTACTCCCAATGTCATATTTACACTGGAATTTAGAATATTTTTAAAAAACTAAACTCATGAAATAGGCCTGGACAGAAATGATAGTACTCTTAACTGAATATTTTGTTGCACAACCTTTTGAGGCAATCACTGCAATCAAATGATTCCTGTGACTGTCAATGAGTTTTCTGCACCTCTTGACTAGTATTTTGGCCCACTCCCCAAGAGTAAACTTCTCCAGTTGTCTCGTATTTGAAGGTTGCCATTTCCTGTGAAAGCGGGGTTGAAAAACAATGTCTGACTTTCATTTGTTCATTTTCATAGATTTTTTATTTATTATTACTTTTGTCAGATTCAAGTTATTTTTGTGACCATTGTGGGTTTTTCTTCCATTAAATGAGGGGTACCGACAATTTTGACCACGTGTGTAGTTAACAGTTCAGTCAAATTTCAGAAAATGTTGACAGGACCTGTGTGATGTCTTGACCATGGGATTATAGTAGGCAGAGCTAATTCTACATAGACCTTAATGATTTTCCTTGCTTAGTTCCACCTATTATGGTGACATGATCGTGACATCACACAGGTCCTTTATACAGAGCAGTTGGCACTGAGTTAAAGGGAACCTGTCAGATCGTTTATGCCCCCCAAGCAGTCTAGACATAAGAAAAAGTAAGTTTAACATTACCGTGTTAGCTCAGACTGGGATGCTAAGGTAAGGACTATGAAGTTGCAGGTACAGATGATGATAGCTTGGGGGCAAAAATGACCTGACAGGTTCCCTTTAACTCTTTTAACATTGTTCACAATGCATCAAACGTAACCCTTAACTACCTCTACCTAGCTGATCAGTCTTGGACGTTTTCACTAAAATGAACACTGAACAACAATAAATCCAGTGGGTACATATTTAGTTACAAAGCTTGGCCATAAATTAAAAATAATAGTATTATAGGTTTAAAAGTGATTCTGCATAAGACAGTTAAAACAAAAATAAAAAGCAAAATACATTATTGTCAGTCATCAGTGATGGCCAGTTTCTACCCTCCGCATCAGACAAAGAATGGTCCCACTCACAGGTGTGAGCTGTAGTGTTGCTCACAGCTGACTCTCCTTGCTACTAATGTTGCTTCTATGCCTCATCTGATCTGGCTGGTCATTTTCTCCACCATCTAGAGCAGAGGTCCCCAAATCCAGGCCTCAGGGGCCGCCAACTGTGCAGGTTTTCAGGATTTCCTTATTATTGCACAGGGCTTGGAATCATTACCTGTGCAGATGATCACATTAGCACCTGTGCAATACTAAGGAAATCCTGGAAACCTACACTGTTGGCGGCCCTTGAGGCCTGGAGTTGGGGACCTCTGATCTAGAGGAACCAGGCAGCTGGTCCACTGATGTTGAACACTAGTGCTGCCTCCTGCCTGCTGAAAGAACTCCTTTCTGCTTTACTTCTTCACACTGCACTTTGTCTGTTCCTCCCTGCACTCCCGCGTAGTTGAGGATGTTGAATATACACTGATGAGAAAAAGGGTAACAATGTTTTGAACTTGAATTGAAAAAATAAAATAAAACGGATCAAAGGAGCGCTGATAGACAAATTTGATAAAAAGAAAGATTTATTCCATGTCATACATATTAAAACCACAACGCGTTTTTAGGACGGTCTGTCCCCTTTCTCAGGCCGTTGTGGTTTTTATATGTGTGACATGGAGTAAATCCATCTTTTATCAAATTTGTCTATGATTATCAGTGCACCTTTGAACCACTGAACAAGGAAAAAGGGGGCTAACGAATGGAGACATTTAAGGGATTGTCACGTTTGGCATAGGAAACCTGATGATATGGGATTGTTTCACACCCAAAGGCATTGGACCAGAATCGATGGTGTCCTTAATACTGATCTATATGTGAGTATTCTACAAGACAAGTTATTTCGTACACTTGAGTACTATAGTTATAAAAACAGCGACTTATTGTTCCAGCAGGACTATGTCCCAAAGCATATATCCCGATTGTCAGAAAAATGGTTCAGTATCAGTGAAGTAGGATTGCTGGATTGGCCCCCATATTCCTCAACTCAATCAATAGGATTGCTGGATTGGCTCCCTTAGTCCTCAACTCAATCAATCACTTGTGGGTAGAGTTGATGAAAAAGCTGTATAAATAGCCAAGTGAATTGACCACCTGGTAGTATTCCTGAGGAAGAAGTGAGGAATACACTTAGAAACGTGTAGCAAAAGCTACCTGCATTGAAAATACGATTTAAGTCCTTCATCTGTCCTACAGCAGCGCAGGCATTTTTGACCATTGTATCCAGTTTCTGTCTATCAGCTATTGGCACATCTCTGCAGCAGTTGTTTGATGCTTTTTTCACTGGATGTGTGTCACACAACCACATAAGGTGAGGGAGCCACCCTAATTTTACCTAATCTTATTACTCAGGTAAGACCCTATTGCGCTTTATTATATCCACAGCATTTCCTCTGAATATGATCAGGAGCATGTGCAGAAGGATTCAGGCAGTGTTGAAAACCAAAGGTAGATTTACAAAATACTAATAAATTGCTAAAAATTTAGATTTTTAGGAGCAAAAGAGTAAAAATGCAGTGACATGACAAGAATCTGCATAAGTAATCATATACTAAATAGTTGCAAGTTAAATTTCTGTATAAGATAGCCAAGATGATAGCCTATAAAATGAAGGTAGTCTCGTGCTCAAAGCTGTAGTGGATAGTGAGACATGGAGCCTGAAAGTCAATAGTTCAAAACATCATCGTCAGTGTATTGCTTTAGCTTTTGCCAGATCTCTTGGTAGGCCCCTCAGAAGGTTTCTCTTCCATCTATGAAAGGCAGTAATTCTGGTATTATTTAGGAGCGCTCAGTAAAGAGAAGCAGATACCAATAATTAAAGTAGACCTGTTTATTCTGGTTTATCCACTACGCGTGTTTCAACAGCGGCCTGCTGTCTTCCTCAGGTGGGGGAAGACAGCAGGCCGCTGTTGAAACGCGCATAGTGGACAAGCCAGAATAAACAGGTCTACTTTAATTATTGGCATCTGCTTCTCTTTACTGAGCGCTCCTAAATAATACCAGAATTACTGCCTTTCATTACCATTATCCCTTATGGGATCTGGCTGGAGCTGCACAGTAGTGAGGAAGCTTAGTTAGAGAACTAAAGGACCTGCCCTGACGTCAGAAAAATCCCTAGTTAGATGACCTAGGTGGAACACGTGATCTGAGGAAGCGGCTGGGAGCAGCGACGCTTGGAGCGATACATAAGATTCAGCATCTACACGCTGACACCGTGTTTGTGCACGAACAGCACAACCAGTCCAGGTGAGTGGTGATTACCGCCACTAACAATATATCCCCATTAGATCACCGGGTATTATTCAAGATTGCGCCTCTCATTTTTGTAATTTCATGTCTCTTCCATCTATATCACACTGCTCCCTCACACTTTTCCTGGCTCCTCACATATGAGCACCAGTTTTTTGCTTCTTCCTTTTCTGCTGCTGGCTCTGCTGTACTGAGGGATCTTCTGAACCGCTAGTAGCCAATTGATGTCTCTGCTTAGTTAGTCAAGTCAGCTATAAGAGAGGAGAGAAAGCGCACTAGGGTCTTATGCCAACAATATGTGCAGGGGTTAGACTTGTTGTCGCTCACCTGGGACAAGTTGTGTGACCCACAACTGGTATGAAGGCGTGAAGATGGCTGCTGCAGAATCCACACTCCACCCATACAGGGGTGTCAGAACCAAATACAGAAAAGAAGAGACAGAGCTTCCAGAGCGTGGATCCTGGAAGCTCTGTCTCTTCTTCTCTGTCTTAGTTGATCAAGTCACAGAAATGGATATCTGCCGCGACACTACTATTTCATGAAAGTGTAAATGAATGAGTGGCACTAGAAACAAGAGGTTCAATGGATATAATGCATATGTGAATTGCAGAAACTGCCCTGTGCTAAATATGATAAACTGGAGATCTTAGTTTCAGTAGCGGCCAATAAAGATTAAGCCTGGCATCCACTTCAGGGAGCCTCCACTGCCAGGTCCTGACACATTTTCTGCCTGCACCTACGCTTGTGGTGATGCCAGTCATACTCTGATTCACTTAGTTGATCAAGTGTCACAACAATTCTTTCATATCGCTTTTTCCTGCATCAGGTGGCATGGACCTACAGAAAATCAGGGTTGAAAAAGAAAAGTTCCTTTCACATTTTAGGCAAAGGACCAGTCAATTACTTGCTGGACCAGCACAAGCTAGTCAGTAAAGTGTCCAGAGCTTTCTTTAGACATTATACAGCTTACCAAGGATTACCTGGTAAAAACTATTGTAACAGACACTAACAAAGGAGAAAATCAGAAGAACATCAGTCCACACCATAACAAGTCTGTAACAGCATTATCTGAAACTTTCAATTTTAAGGTATACATAACTAAACAATGGTATCTATGAACTTTATAGACTAGACTATAAAGTTAAACTTTAGTTAATATTACTTACACTATTTACTCCCTTAAAGCAAAACTTGAGCACTACACTTTAATTAATTAATTTTTCCTTTAAAGTATCCACTAATAAAAAAAAAAGCATAACCTATAAAATCTGTATTTAATAAAAAGTGTTTCTATGTTGTGTTGATGATAGACTTTGGCAATGAAGCTCGCCCATCTGCAGAGCTATATCAGATGAAGTATATGTTAACTGCTTTGCTAACGTCACAGCCATTTGACAAATGTGAAATTGAACAGAAATGTATGCAGCGAAAACTAATATAAAATAGAAATGATTGTAAAGTAAATCATAATAATATGTACATAATAAAAAGTAATTTCAATACTCCACTCAAGTTTGTAAAACTAATGCCTGTGATCATATTCCACTGCCCGCATTTCTGTTGTTTCAGATAAGTTCTGTCCAGAATCGAATTAAAGTTGTGGAATATTAAAAAGCTGTCTGGGAACACACAGCAGACTGTCAGTCCTGCAATCATACAGGGCAAAAAACAGAACACTTATCATTTCATTATTATGGGCAGTGTTTATTTCAACCATTGCATAACTTTAATTGAATTAATTAAATTAAATGTTGCAAAAAGCCATTTACAGTTATATTTTTAATGTTTCATTCTGCATCATATGCTAAATATCAATGAAGTGCCAGAACTTTGCAAATAGCTATATAAGTTCATGTTGATACATTTTTGGTTCTGTTATATCCTTTAATTTTGTTCTTGGGTCACTCGTTATCCCCTAGTTACATTTCATAGAACTTGTTCCACAACTATTATATTCATGACCTGCAGTATTCTAATGATAGCTTTCCACCGATCTGATGTTATGGTGGCAGATGGATGTTAGAAAGTTATGCAGGTGAACAGCACAGATCTGTCTTCTGTGTAGTGGCTGCTGCTGAATACCGCAGATCAATTCGTGTTTATTGGTGAGTATAAGCTTTTTTATGTTAATGGACCAAACATGGAGAATGAGAAGGGATTAGTATTGGATAACCCCTTTTACCTCATTTAGACATAAGTTGGCAGCAACACATCTGATAAAAAGCTGGGAAAGGCATATCAAAAAGTCTGAGAAAGCTAGTGGTGCTAATGAAAACAGGTTAAGAGTTAATTTTTGACTAAGTAACATGATTGGGTATAAAAAGAGCCCCTTAGAGTGGCAGTGTCTCTCAGAAGCAAATATGGTCAAAGGTTCGCCAATATGTGACCGTTTCTAAAAATGTGGAACTATTTTAGTAAACTGCTTCTCAGCATATGTTTGCAAATACAGGGTGGGCCATTTATAAGGAGGCACCTAAATTAAATGGGAATGGTTGGTGATATCAACTTCCTGTTTGTGGCACATTAGTATATGGGAGGGGGAAAACTTTTCCAGTTGGGTGGTGACCCCATGGTGGCCATTTTGAAGTCAGCCATTTTGGATCCAACTTTATTTTTTTTTAACGGAAGAGGGTCAGGTAACACATCAAACTTATTGAGAATTTCATACGAAAAACAATGGTGTGTTTAGTTTTAATGTAACTTTATTATTTCAGGAGTTATTTACAAGTTTATGACCACTTATAAAATGTGTTCAAAGTGCAGCCCACTGTGTTGGATTGTCAATGCAACCCTCCTCTCCCACTCTTGACTCACTGATAGCAACACCGCAGAAGAAATGCTAGCACAAGCTTCCAGTATCTGTTGTTTCAGATGCTGCACATCTCGTATTTTCACAGCATAGACAATTGCCTTCAGATGAGGGATGAGGCAAACTCTTTTGTGAATGGTGAAGTTAAAAAACAAAACGACCTCTATTGTTCTGACACTAACCCACAGTGGATAGATCCTTCCAAGACTGTTGTAACACAAAAATGGATGGTATGGTGTGGTGTATGGGGTACAAATATTGTGTGGCCATTCTTCATCAATGGAAACCTCAATGCCACTGGATATCTGAAATTGCTACATGATGTCTCAATGTTTGAACTGAGGTGGTGAGAAGTGACAACTGGCAGTTCATTTGAGGTCACCATGGTAACAACTTTGACCACGGATGAACTGTCTGCAGTGCCAGCATTCATGGGCAAGGGCATCTGAGAGCCTAATTTCTTCCAGATATGGCAAAGGCTGGGGTTGTTCAGGCCTATAAGGATGCATGCTGGTGACTCACCGTTGCCGGATGCTCACGTCTCAGGCGATGATTCCCTCGTCACGGTTCCGCGCCTGAGGCTGTGGGGCCCGGTGGTCAGATAAAAGGGGATATTAAAGGATGGGCTGATTCTTGTTTGTCGTGAGGCCACCTGTGGGAGTCTGGCGAATGCACCGGCGCTGCTTGGGCCTCCAGGGGATGTGCGGCAGCTTGATAGGATGCTCCCCACTGGATGAGCAGGAGTCCCCGGGGTCGGGAGCTGCACTAGCTGGAATATGGCAGCTCGGGTAATTCTGAGTGTTAATCCAGGAATGATTCACGGACACATAAAGTCTTTTCTGTACCTTTTACTGGTGACGACAGGTACACTCAACCAGGTGATGAAGTAAACACTCCTGGAGCTTCCACAGCAAGCAGTGGTGTAGGCTTCCGTATGTACTCAGTTCTACAGGGTCTGGTGGATATAGAATCCTACCGGACCGGGGTTGCACATTCTGGTGGGACGTGTCTCACCTGAGTTTGCTGCACTGAGGGCACTATAAAGGGTTGAGGGGGTTGCATTTTCCCTCCCCCGGGCTCTCATCTGGTGGTGCTTCAGGTGTCCAGGGAGCTAAACTCCCTTGGTGGGGGGTGCTGGTTTCTCTGCAGCCTGCTCTGTGGTTCCTGCAGCTCGGACCCAGTGACCGGATTGTTAGGGCGAGTTGTGATAACTCCTCTGTCCCAGTGAGGTATTTTCCTCTTGTTCCTATGATTCTTATTGCGAGAGTCTCTCACTTTCTGGGTGTGCTGGTATGGGCCTAGTGTGGCTCCAGTACCAGGTCAGCTCTCCTAGCTGTTCACAGTTCTAAAGTGACTGCACACTCCACTCTTTCTCCCTCCAGGACCCGTATTTATAGGGGGAACTGGCTTAAGACAACCAGTCGAGCTCCCCCTAGAGGCCTGGGGTGAAAGGGGTGTAAAAGGTTGTGTAAGTTAGTGAGATCTGCTTGCTGTGTACATTCCATTTGTGTGCTAAGAGTTCTGTGGTGCCCCAACCAGGGTGCCACACTGGGAGGGGGGAGGGGGCCACAAATGGCATTCTCCCAGTCAAAGGCCTCTGGCAGGGGTGCTAAAGAAGGTAGGTACACAGGGGTCTCTGCCACTAATACCTCATCCTCCTTGTCTTCTTCCTCGATTTGTTGATCCAAAGGCTGCAGCCTTGGCTGCAGGTTAATAAGGCCAGGCATGCTGCAGGATCCTACCTCTGACCTCTTGTGGTCCCAGCTGGCATACGGAACAGCTCACCTCCGGACTCTGAGCTCCGTTCTGATGGGACCACATTGGACATGTGGGACCATCACTTCATCTTGTTCTCTGCATATCAGGCCCTATGTGGGGAGCTTGGTCATACTCCAGCTCCCATATGTTGGTATCTCCTTTGCAGGCTGGTACAGTTGTGGCGAAGCACACTCAACCCCTGGGGTGGTGAGGAAAATCAGGTTCTCCAGAGCAAACATCTTTTGGGGTGCATCCATCAGGTCTTCAAAGTGAGGACTGCAGTGCAGACACATGATACATTGTGTTTCTCCATTGTACAGCAATCCCAAAATGTCACTGGCCTCTGCAATAAAGCGTCTTTCCTTTGCTTAAGGTACCGCCTCTTACAGTGTAAGGACCCAATTGCTTACAGGATATTATTGTTTGCCCAATCTTGTTGCATAGCTCCTCATTAAGCCCTCCATGGTGTGGGCTGCAGAAGGAATTCTGACTTACAAATCCCATTCCCCATGCCACAGGAAACACCTGGGCTTGTGGTTGGGGGTATTGATTATTGAAGCCTGACATATTTGGAGGAGGAATAAGAAAAAGAAGAGTTTTTTCAGCTCACCAATTCATCTGGAATGTTGTATAAGGCTAATGGGCAATGCACGGACAGGTCAATGAGTAATGCTATAATAACACGTTTGTGCACATGCCAAAAATCTGTATTATAAATGTATGGAAGGAGAGGAAATAAAGGGATTTGGACATTTCCAAAAAGCAATATCCATAGTATGGAGTTTCATGAGTGTGAACACACCTATGAGATCATGTATGCCATGCATATAATGGACATGCTATTTTTATCTAAATTGCTAGCAGATAAGTGAAGAAGAGGAAGCCTCTCACATTGCTGACCCTCGCAATAAAAAAAACGTTTTCTCTCTCTTTATATAAAAAACATTAAAAGGTCTCTTAACGTAATGTTTAAAGGCAATTTTAAGGTTACTGGATTTCACAGCTGCTGCCACATCTGGCACTGTTCCAAAAATTCACATCCTGCAGGTGTCCCATCTCCTGGAAACTCACAAAAGCTTAAAAACTTTCTTTTAAAGCTCCATTAAATTCAACAGGTTGACAGAAACCTGTATACCCGATGGCTCTGACCTCTCCTAATCTTCAGTTAGGGGTGTTCTCAGCTATCAGGTCTTCTGGTGAGCGAATTGCGCCCAAATCTTCAAGGAAAACTTTAGGGCCATTTTACATTTTTGAACTCTTCCCTTGAACAAAGCAACATTTGCAGATTTTTTTCTAGTAAATTGCTCAGGTTTTCCAATCATGAACCAAGTGTTGTCTCATTATCTTAAATATTAAATGGGTAAAATTACTAATAATCTAACAATTCACTTGTTATTAAAAGGTCCTTTAGTTCTCAAGAACAGAGGAGATGTTTAATTTTATTGCTTAATGTTCATTCCCTAGATTACAGGTCACGTTGACCAGTCTCCTATGCAAGTAGTATAGTACTTACAGCTCTTTGCTATAGAGTTTGTAACTAGAGATGGACAAACCCAAGCAGTCCCAGACACCTAGTGCCCATGCACGGATCCTGAATATGGAATTCTCAGGGAAGTCCATGTTACTGTTCAAGTTCAGCCGCCTGGATAAAGCTTGTTGAAATGCTGCAGTGCAGCCAATCAGCAGGCTTTATCAGTGTAAAATGGGCATTAAAATAAGACAATTACCGTATATACTCGCGTATAAGCCGAGTTTTTCAGCCCAAAAATTGGGTTGAAAAGTCCCCCCTCGGCTTATACGCGAGTCACTCGGTTTTTGCTGTGGGGGGGGGGCTGTGACCGGGTGTTGGAGGAGGCAAGAGGGGGCCACAGTGACCGCGGGCGGTCACGTGGGGCCGCCTCATTAGTGTAATGAATATGCACGGCATCCCCCCGTCCATCAGCGGCGGGGGGATGCCGTGCATATTGCGCTACACTGGCCCCCAGCAATGGTACACAGCCCCCCCTCCTTATTATGTGTCCCCCATGCTGCGGCACCTGTTAAAATAACAAACCTTTCATACATCACCTTTCCGGCGCCGCTCTTCCGCTCCTCCGGTCCCGGCTTCTTCCTGCTTGTGCCGGTGTCATGTGACCGGGCGCAGGAGATGACGTCATCTCCTGCGCCCAGTCACAGCACTAGAAGCCGGCACAAGCAGGAAGAAGAAGCCGGGACCGGAGGAGCTGCGCCGGAAAGGTGATGTATAAAATGTTTGTTATTTTGACAGGTGCCACAGCATGGGGGACACATAATAAGGAGGGGGGGCTGTGTATTACTGCTGGGGGCCAGTATACCACCACTGGGGGCCTGTATACTTCTGCATAGGGGCCTGTATACCACTGGGGGCCTGTATACTTCTGCATAGAGGCCTGTATACCACTTCACAGGGGCCTGTATACTTCTGCATACGGGCCTGTATACCACTGCACAGGGGCCTGTATACTTCTGCATAGGGGCCTGTATACCACTGCACAGGGGCCTGTATACTTCTGCATAGCGGCCTGTATACCACTGCACAGGGGCCTGTATACTACTGCACAGGGGCCTGTATACCACTGCACAGAGGCCTGTATACTACTGCACAGGGGCCTGTATACTACTGCACAGGGGCCTGTATACCACTGCACAGGGGCCTGTATACCACTGCACAGGGACCTGTGTACTACTGCACAGGGCCTGTATACCACTGCACAGGGGCCTGTATTCCACTGCTGAGGGGCCTGTATAATACCACTGCTGAGGGGCCTGTATAATACCACTGCTGAGGGGCCTGTATAATACCACTGCTGAGGGGCCTGTATACCATTACTGAGGGGTGCTATATACCAGTGACGGGGGGATATATAATAGGATGGAGTTCTGCTGCATTTCATACCCTAGGCTTATACGCGAGTCAATAACTTTTGCCAGTTTTTGGGGGCAAAAGTAGGGGGGTCGGCTTATACACGGGTCGGCTTATACACGAGTCTATACGGTACTTACTGACCGAGCTTTCATGCCGCCGTCACACTGCTTCCAGGTCAGCTCATTAAACCTTATTCATATTCCCCTGCTTCCCCTGCCCACCCTCTGTGACTGCATCTATGATTGTCTGCAGTCAGACTGCGCCTACACCCTCTCTGCCGGTATCTGTGATTGGTTGCCCTCACTCTATCTGACTGGGTCCCGAAATGAAGTGTAATAATAAATAATGAAAAAAATGGTATAGGTTCCCACAGATAAAGCAAACAGCTGGAGACTGCAGCCCCATGCCATGTGTTTATCGTCTAGAAAAAAAGGAGATACAAGAGGCGCAGATTGTGCCCTATCAAACAGACACTATAGTTCTTATGTGGATTATAAGTGTATCCACTCACCTTTTATGGTTGTGAGACCCACAACCAGTTTAAAAGCATGAGGCAGCTGCTGCAGAACCTCCACCAACGCCACAAAACCGCGGGAAAATAGAAGATAAAAGTGGAACAGTATCCACGGTCCGCGCTGCTGCTCTTTATCCAAGGAATCCACAAGAGGTTATTACCATCAAAAGTTCTTTATTTCATCACACCAATGCGTTTCGGTGCTGTCCCAGCACCTTCCTCAGGGCATGTTACATGGCATAACAGTAAACCCTTTTATATGCAGTTACTGATATAAAATCCCTCCCCCAAAAGAAAAAAACATGTATTTGTCATCAGTGACGTCATATCACGAGAGGAACCACCTCCCGGCCCAAAGATAGAAATCATTGCTAAAAACATGTAAAAAACATGTAATTTTATCAGATGCAATGTGTATTATCATATTCCATCAAAAACTGACAAACAGCAATAAAAATAAAATGTGTATTATACACTATCAATCATCAGGTTTGAACTTGGGAAAAGAAAAGAAATTCCTCAGGTTCCATCTGGGAGTCAAGGGAATGATCCCACAGCCTATTTAGATCAAGACAATTTTTCTTGGGAGAAGTAGGGTTCATATATGATTTTATGGGAAGCTGTCAGTTCAAAATTATTGCATCCAAGCCATGAGGGAACCAAAAAAAAAAATATATATATAAGAGGGTCCATAAGATGGTAAAAACGAAAATAATGATTAAAATCAATAAATTTTATTCAGTTTTGTTAAAAAGAAGATAATCTAAGATTCAATTGACAAACTATCAGCCCCAATGGCTCAGAAGGTATCTCTCCAGGCACTGAGCAGGAACAAAGCCCACAAAATGCTGGTTCAATACCACTACAAACCAAATTGCATATGTTAAAAAAGTAGAAAAAATGTTTATAAAACATATGTTAAAAGATTTTTGTGCCTGGAGAGATACCTTCTGAGCCATTGTGGCTGACAGTTTGTCGATTGAATCTTAGATTATCTTCTTTTTAACAAAACTGAATAAAATGTATTGATTTTAATCATTATTTTCGTTTTTACCATCTTATGGACCCTCTTATATATATATATTTTTTTGGTTCCCTTATGGCTTGGATGCAATAATTTTGAACTGACAGCTTCCCATAAAATCATATATGAACCCTACTTCTCCCAAGAAAAATTGTCTCGATCTAAATAGGCTGTGGGATCATTCCCTTGACTCCCAGATGGAACCTGAGGAATTTCTTTTCTTTTCCCAAGTTCAATCCTGATGATTGATAGTGTATAATACACATTTTATTTTTATTGCTGTTTGTCAGTTTTTGATGGAATATGATAATACACATTGCATTTGATAAAATTACATGTTTTTTACATGTTTTTAGCAATGATTTCTATCTTTGGGCCGGGAGGTGGTTCCTCTCGTGATATGACGTCACTGATGACAAATACATGTTTTTTTCTTTTGGGGGAGGTATTTTATATCTGTAACTGCATATAAAAAGGTTTGCTGTTATGCCATGTAACATGCCCTGAGGAAGGTGCTGGGACAGCACCGAATCGCGTTGGTGTGATGAAATAAAGAACTTTTGATGGTAATAACCTCTTGTGGATTCCTTGGATAAAGAGCAGCAGCGCGGACCGTGGATACCGTTCCAGTTTTATCATGTGTTTATCTTAGCTGGGCAACAAAATACGTGGGACCTTATGGATCCCCATGGGATCCCCATGTGGATATACTATCATCTATTTGTTTATCTATATTTATACATATATGTGCCTCTGTTTGTATATTTAACATGGTATTTTGCTATGTGGGGGAACTTGATTTGTGTGCCACCTATTTTCTTTCCTTGAGGATTTATTACTGTTTGAAATGTTTTTAATATTGGTATTTCTGTGTTAATGAACTCTTTGTGATTTGCACATATTTAGTGTCGTTGGGCCCTTTACAATTATTTGAGTTTCATTGCTACTTTTTACAATTTTCTTTTTTGGTCTGTAATATAGGCGGTTAAGACAGATATCTGTGCAGAGATTGTTCGCAGATCTCTGGTTGCAGTGAAATCATGGACACATTGTTACATTTGTACACGGCCACAAAATGGAACAATATGTCTATGATATCACTGCAACCAGAGATCAGCGAACAATCTCTGCACAGATATCTGTGTGTGTGACGTGGCCCTGGCATATGTTGAAGAGTTCCAGAGTTATTACCGCATGAATTTACGCTGATCAGAATTGTTAAACTTGGCTTGATCGGGAAAGTGAAAACAGGTTAGATGCTGAAGGGGTTAATTCTACAGACCACAGAAGTCTATGCAAAATGCCATTCGGATATCTTTCAGCATAGATAGCAAAAAACTCACCTATCTGTAAACACGAGTCTTATGTGTAGTCTCGCGTAAATCTTAAAAATCTTTTTCCCTTTTTAGTTTATATTATTATCCTAAACCAGAGACGACTGAAAGCCAAACATTTACATTTATGATTCACACTTTCTTTTTAAGTAGGAGTTTGCAGAGAAGTAAAATACTATACACCCCGCTCTTAAATATGTCCTGCTGCTTAGCCTCTGAGAAAATTAGCGTCTATGCTTTCTAATTTAAATTTGTTCCTCACCACATTGCTTTATAGGCTTTAATTTTTAGGGAGTAGCCATGCTTTACTAGAGTATGTCATTTACATCTACATTCCGCAAAAATGTGCAATTACACGGTGCACACAGTCTACAGCACAGCATTAAATTATCATCCATCCACACTACATTACTTCATTCCTCCTGTGTTAGACTTGTGCACAGTTGTTGAACAATAAGCAAAGATGACAAAGATGTCAAATAAAACAATATAGCAAAACATACTTGAAAGGATAGACATTTAGGCCTGGATTAGGCTACATTCACACGTAGCGTAGAGCAGGCGTTTTCCTGCTTTTACGCGGTGCTTTTGAGCGCTATCATAAAAGCAGTGCTAAAGAAAGCTGGAAGCTATGGCTTTTGCTGGAAAATGTGCAGACACTGCGTTTTGCCGTAGGCGCTTTCACTGCAAAAGCGCCTGCGCAAAAAGAATTGACATGCCAATTTTTTTGGCGCACTTTCCCCATAGGCTAAATGTTAACATGGCCTCAGGGTAAGTGCGCCGAGAAAAGCACGATGTTGGCATCGATGTCGGATATGCGTCAAAGTGCGCTGCGTTTGAACGTAGCCTTATGCTGCAACTTTTTGCTGTGCTAGCGATTGATTTTAACTGTTAAGTGGCAGCTGCAGTCCACTCTGTTGCATAAAACTCAATGTAGTGCTTTAGACTGCAACTTTAGATGATTGGTTAAATTCTTACCCACATCTTCCATACATGTATCGTATAAGTCACTAGCTGGTGTATGGAGGCTCATAGGGGCACGTGTGTATAGAGTGGGCACACAGTCAGGACCTGCCTCTAACAGCTGCAGGTGGAATAAAGCAGCATCAGCATGGAGGTGTGTTATTCTAAATTCCCATTGGTGCATTTGGGTTGCTATGATGTGGAGCCCCTGTGACAAGGGTGGCCACATAGGGAACTGCAGCCAGGCAGAAGGTAGACAGTTTGTGCATCAAACATCCTCACAGCACACACACCCACAGGAGCACAGCACCCAACCAGAAGCCCGGGACTCTAGGCGGGCAAGGGGTCGTGGGGTTTAGAGAAAAGTGGGTGGGAAGGAAGGAAGGTCAGGTGACAGACAGTAGAAATAGAGGATAAGAGGAGGAAGGAGTTAGTAGGCCAGAGTGAGCAGAAAGGTAAAGAACAACAGACAGAAAGTGACACATCCCGGTGGGATTGGGCTCCCTGGAGACGCAGAATCCACAGAGACACCGTTCCATGGATAGAAAGTTCATCCATAGTCGGCATCCCAGGGGAGTGTGAGGACAGAGACCTGGACCGGTGTCACCGGGTCCGAGGGACATGACAGCACCGATCAACTACAGGCGGGATAGATTCCCTGATTGTAACTGGAAGTCACACGGGTTAGAATGAGCCTGGTAAAGCCTTGGTTAACAGGGTTACTGCAGGCTAGGCAAACACCAGAGTGTCGGCTTTGAGGGGGACTGAAGTCATACACCGGCTCCCCAGACAAACCGGTGGGGAGCACAGATTCCATATCCGTGTTCCACCACAGGGTTGGAGGCTCAGCAGCATCCAGGAGGACCTGGCTTACCGCCCATACACATAGGGGGAAGCTTCACTCAAGGGACCGAGGTGCCGTCATACAATCCGCTAGGAAGAACAGAGAGAGAGAGAACAAGCCTGAAAGGACATATAGAAGGAGTGAGGGGTCTCAGAGTGACAGCCTGGCTGCAGAGGGTTCAAGTGTCCGGAGTTAATCAAGTTGTGAATTGAACTGTACTGTGAACTGTGTTGTAAACTGCTTGCACTGAAGAACTTGAGAGTAAACCCGGTGAACCCTGCTTCGATTTCCGTTTCTGATTCCAGGTATTCTGAACTGTGCATTACACACCTTTTACCCTGCCAGGATCAGCCTGACCAGCGGCGGGCTCATCCATGTAGCTGCAGCCCATCCATCCCTCCATCCTCTGGGCAGAGCTGCGCTGCAGCGGCGGTCCCCTTACTGGCCACAACCTGTGGGTGACGTCACGACAAACTATCCCTGTAAATACCCCTTTTACTTGTGAGAACCGGAGACACGGTCCGGACCAAGACCGCCGTGATATCCCCAGCAGTACCATGGTCCGGTACCGAGTACCCCGTCCCAGTGGGCTCCACAAAGACAACCTGGAATCTGTAGAAGATCTCTGTGCCAGTCATCAAGGAGATAAAATATCTCTGCCCCTTCTCTGGCTCTATGAAGCTAAAGCTGTCAATCAAAGTAATGGGGTGGGGTGGAGATACAGGGAAAACAAGCAAGTGGGTAGGTGCACTTATAGTGTAACCTTGGTTTTAAGTTTTATTTCATAAGTCCATAACTTTGTCATATATCTTATCAGGGAAATTTGCTTCTTACTCTGCCAGAATTGATCCTTCATTATCAATATTCTCAATTCTTGCAGTTCGGTGAAGACTTTCCCATTATTGAGATAGGAGATGGCAGTTGTCTAAAACTTGATTTATCTCAATAAATTTTTGCTCTGTTTTAGGAATTTTTAAGAACAAAATTTCCAGAAATATCAACATTGTATGTTATTTTAAGGACCAACCTACCTTGATGCCATCTACATCACTAACTAAAATTAGGGTTACATTTAGTGATAGAGCTAAGTTCGCATTTAGCTTTGAACTACTGTTACATTTAGGGATAGAAACAGGGTTGGGGCAAGTTTTAGGGCTTCGGTTAAGGCTGGAGTTAAGTTTTGAGAAAGGTTTAGGATTACACTTAGGGATAGTGCTAATTTTAGGGTTGGGAGTAGGGTCGGGTTTAAGGATAGGGGTGTTTTTTGAGCAGTGTTAAATAATCTAAAATAGCCTAATAAAAAAAACTGGTTTGGACCTAGAGGAACCCATGATGCTTGATAAATTGTTACATTGTTGAATTAATAATTATTTCTAGCACCTTTAAAAGTGAGTAGATAACTGACATAGGAAATCTAAAATGTAGTAAACTAATACAGAATTCAGAAGTCTTTCAAAAATACGTCCCAGCTTTACCAACATTTTCTTTTGTATAGAGTTTTTTTCTTTAACATAAGGATTATGGTTCTGCCTAGTCTTAAGTCTTCAATTAGGGTTGTGGCCAGAGATCAACAAACTTTGCTTAAACACTTTCACCAATTTCAAATCTGGACCTAATTTGGTAATGTTCATTCGGCACGTCAAAGTCGAATGGCTTGTTAAAAAGTCAAAAATTCGGGATTTGTTTGGTAATTGTTTGAATGACAAAAAATATTAGCGCATGTGCACTAATGCTTCTTCTGTTCTACGTTTTCAGAGTGTCATTGTCTAGGATAGCAGACGGGAGGGGGGTGAGAGGTCTTAGGTCAGATAAACGCAGGTCTCAATTTTTTTTTTCCTGCATTAATTGTGGGTGGTCTGATCCGGCAGCCAATCAGCACCCATAAAGCAAATTTCACTTTTTGCACACAAAGGCTTGTGTAATTGGCTAGGTATGTAACATATGTTTGGCATATAAGAATCGGCCATTTCCCCTCGTTGCCATTTTCCCAATGTTGGATCTCAGTGACAGTGTTGCTGCTGCAGTGCTGATGCAGCTGATCCTGTGAGCGCTATTTAGATAGCTAGCTAGTGATTCTTTTTCTTTCTAGATAGAGAAATAGATAGTAGGTTTAGTAACTCCTTCCTAAAACAGCCCTTTTTAGGGCTTAGTAGCAGTGTTTTTGGCAGATCCTCTGTGGTACAGTGGTGTGTGTGTAAACATCTGCACCAAATCTGTGCAAAAAAACATTTAGTGTCACATCCAGGCAGCAACCACAGATGTTGCTAGTACCATTTTGTAGCAACTCCCCTGTGGTACAGTGATGCATGTGTCAAAATATGCACCAAATTTGTGCAAAAAAACATTTAGTGCCACATCCGGCAAGTGCCACATCCAGGCAACAACCACAGTTTTTGTCTAGTACCTTTTTTTGGCAAATCCCATGTTGTATAGTGGTGCTTGTGTCAACATCTGCACCAAATCTGTGCAAAAAAAATGTAGTGCCACATCTGGCAAGTGCCACATCCAGGCAGCAACCACAGTTTTCGTCTAGTATCATTTATTGGCATATTCCCTGTGATACAGTGGAGCTTGTGTCAACATCTGCACCAAATCTGTGTAAAAAAAAATTTAATGCCACATCTGCTTGCCACATCCAGGCAGCAACCACAGTTTTTATCTAGTTCCAGTTTTTTGCAAATCTGTTCTGCTGGACTCACATCCCCAGATTTTTTCAGCCTACAACAACTGACTTAATAATCTGTTACCATCAAATATGAGTGTTAAAAGCCTTGGTGGTGGTGTAAAGGGGAATAGACATGGTGGTAAGGGGAAAACACTTGGAGTCCATGGGGTAGGTAGTAAAGTAACCAAATGTTCTGCTCAACAAACACTTCTAGGCAAACAAAATTGTCGACTTCTTTTAGTGGACAGTTTGGTATCAACCCTTTCTTAGGCAGAAACACATCACTACAACTTGTAGATGAGGCCCAGAAAGAGCAGGTGCTTCAGTGGATATCAAGCACTCCATCAAGTGGCTTCTCCTCCACCTCAACTTCAACAGTACATACACTGCAGTCCTCGCAGGTGGCACCCCAGTCACGCATGTTTCCTCACGTGTCACAAGTCTCCAGCTGCCCTACTGACTGTGGGTCAACATAGATGGCCAAGTTTGCAGAGCTGTTCATGCATGTGAGTAGTGGGCCTGGCCAACCACCGACCGCCACATCAAGTGTATCTGTGGCTTCTCCATTTTCTGTGACTGTGGGGACTGTGGTCACACAGACCTTCAGCCGAACAATGACCACCTTTTTACCCACCACAGCCAGTGTGATTGTCAGACCATCAGCTGTTTTAGAAGTGGATATGCATGCTGGTGTTGAGCGCTGTCAGACATCGGGAGCACCACCTCTTCATGAAGGCAACATAACCTCTCCTCCTGCATCTTCTTCAGAGTCCAGTAGTTTGTCTGGTACACCTTACTCAACCCTGTCTCAGCACAGCAGCAAGCCCTTGGTCCACCAGATGAGGTCAAGTAAACGACCATTTCCTCCTACCCATGCCAAAGCTAAAAGCTTAAGCCATCTCTAAGCTGTTGGCACTGGAAATGCTTGGTGGTACTTCTCAAAGAAAGCTGTGCCTACACTTCACCAGCATGTCTCAGACAACATTACTGCTTCCTTGAGAAACTCTGTGTGTGAAAGGGTGCATATTACCACACACACCTGTACGAGTAAGCATACCCAGCAGTGTTACATGTCACTGACTGGGCACTTGATGCTACAAATGGAAATATAGCAGGTACGGACTCTGGTGTCCGGGATTGACTTTATGGGTAACTAGCTATGTTCCCTTCTTCTGTTCTTCCTAACTCTCCCACTGGCCTCCGTCCCTCTCCCTAGGGTGCCGCACAGCTCGGATCAGTCTTTCCTGGTTCTGGGCCCCTCTTGGTCCCAGCAACCAGCTCCTTCTAGTACCTTCTTCTGTACAGAACCCTCTGACTGAACTGAACTGACTGACTGACTCCTCCCTTAGACTTGGATCTTTATAGGGGATCTTGCCTAAGGCAGCAAGTAGAGCTCCCCCTTCAGGCCTGGGGTGGAAGGTGTTCTCTATTATGTCAGTCCCTGAAAATTGAACTGTGACCAGATGTCCTCGGAGTGTTGTCTCTGAGTGGTGGTTTTTTCATGGACCCACAGAGTTGGCTGGCCGAGTACTATCCGAGTAACATAGGTGAATCGGATGTGCTCACTGCCTCATTGAATAACAGTGGTCTGAGTGTGATCTGATTTTTTTGTCGGATAGCGCTCAGACCGAAAACACAGTCATCTGCAAGAGTTATATATAGAAATTAATTTAAAAAAATGACAGCACCAAAATCGCAACAGAGATATGCTACTTTTTCTTCAAGGAAATTATATAAAGAATTTTGTTTAAAATATACATGACAGCATAGACTGGGCATGAATCTCCCAACAAGACTGTCCCAGATTTTGTTACACAGACAAGTTCCAATGTACAGTATATATGTAGCAAAATTGAAGACTAACATTTATATTTTTTTGTTTCATTGAACTATTTTACTCACAATGGACACAGATCTCAACACCATCATCACTTTAACTTTAGGACCTGCCTCTGACGACATTGTTGAACCTGGGTTTATATTGCTTTTATGTCAACCCACTTAGAAGTTCGAGCACAATATTTTAATGCATTTTGACAATTATTTTGGCAATGTTTTGTAGGTCCTCAAGAGTACAAATAAGAAAATTGAGGCCAAATGTATAATGGTTTATTAAGTCTTTGTAAAGATTTTTTCTGATTAAAATGTAATCTTCATTTTCTTCAAATGTTACCTGTAACAAAACAACTTTTAAGTTCAATTTCTTTTACAGCCTTAAAAGGTTTCAAAAATGTTTCCTATTGTTGAATATTTTCTAAAGGTCTGTTGACAATTGGATTTCTGCATTGCATTAAGAAATAATAATAATTCTTTTTCTATACCGCTAACCTATTCCACAGCACTAAACAATCCAGAGAGTGCACATACAAACAATATCAGATATTACAAAGTAATGCAGAATTCTGCAATTTCAACTGGACGCTGGTGCCACAACCGCCCCCGTGTCAGGGTTGTAGGGGATGGAGCATCGGTGTTGAGAGATGTGGGTTGCTTCTGAGGTGGCTGATAGTATCCTGCTAAATGCAATGATATCTATAAGAGGCCAAAATTTGGTGAGTTTTTTTTTTTTTTATATATATTTATTCTATGTACCAATTCGGTGATTTTTCTCTAAAGCTAAATTATACATGTGTTATACATGTGGATAGGTACTCGTAGGCGTGAGGGTCCGTGACGGGGGCTACGAGCTTACGTTATTTTGGTCCAAAATATCAAACTAACTCCTCAATCTCATCTATAGAGTTATATTGCATTTTTTTATCCGTCTGCAGTCTACAGCTGTGTCCTCTAGGTGGTGTCAGTCACTTGTGTTGCATATTTTGTTGCTGAGCGGCCCGCCTTGTCTAACAGTTGGTGTCATTAATAGGCTGCTTTCTGACTTTATGCCTCACTCTTGGAGTGGCTGTTGCCCTGTAGTGATCTCATGTCCAGTGATACCACCTGTCTCCTCCTTGTGGCACGGCTGGACGCTGGTGCCACAACCACCCCCATGTCAGGGTTGTAGGGGATGGAGCATCGGTGTTGAGAGCTGTGGGTTGCTTCTGAGGTGGCTGATAGTATCCTGCTAAATGCAATGATATCTATAAGAGGCCAAAATTTGGTGAGTTTTTTTTCTATATATTTATTCTATGTACCAATTTGGTGATTTTTGTCTAAAGCTTAATTATACATGTGTTATACATGTGGATAGGTACTCGTATGCGTGAGGGTCCGTGACGGGGGCTACGAGCTTACGTTATTTTGGTCCAAAATATCAAACTAACTCCTCACTCTCATCTATAGAGTTATATTGCATTTTTTTATCCGTCTGCAGTCTACAGCTGTGTCCTCTAGGGGGCGTCAGTCACTTGTGTTGCATATTTTGTTGCTGAGCGGCCCACCTTGTCTAACAGCTGGGCGTCATTAATAGGCTGCTTTCTGACTTTATGCCTCACTCTTGGAGTGGCTGTTGCCCTGTAGTGATCTCATGTCCAGTGATACCACCTGTCTCCTCCTTGTGGCACGGCTGGACGCTGGTGCCACAACCGCCCCCGTGTCAGGGTTGTAGGGGATGGAGCATCGGTGTTGAGAGATGTGGGTTGCTCCTGAGGTGGCTGATAGTATCCTGCTAAATGCAATGATATCTATAAGAGGCCAAAATTTGGTGAGTTTTTTTTTTTTTTGCCAGGAAACACAACCTTCATCCTAGGTGGGGACCTTTATCAATGTCACCTCATCCACAGCTGCATTGCTAATTTCAGCTCAATTGTCATCTTATACACCCCAACGCATTTCTATGGTTCTCATGTCTTCAGGGGACTGTTGAAAACAATGGCTTTGCATTATTACACTGTATGGACATCATCACAAAACGTCCTAGTGTGCTGCAAAAAGATGTACAGATTCGTCAATAACAGAATACTCCATGTTACCTGATGAAGCATCCTGTGATCTTATGGCAGCGGTTCACCTCGGTGTCATAGCCACGTAGTTTTGCGCTATGCAGCTGCCACCTGTCTTGGGCGTTTTTTATCTCAAAATCACCGTCTGCTGATCGTGACACGTCACTTCCGGTAGTGTCATTTCTGGTGAATGGGGTGCACTGGTGGAGCACACGCTGGCTATACTTTCATGTTCCACTGCTAGTTTTGGTTGCTGTGCGTCTCCTAGCGAACAGTGGGTGTCTTTAAGTCAGGTGATCAGCGATCCGGACTGCCCATAGAGGCCTGGGACAGCACAGTCTACACATGAATCACCACAAACTCAGCTCCTGTATCCTCTGAAGTTTGGTTACTCATACCCATTACTAAATAATCCTTAGTCTGCTAATCAATTCAGGACAATGGGGGACAAGGCCAAGTCCCTTATGATTGCTACCAAACCGTAGTGGATCAGGTGTATTTCCTTTTAAGCCGATCACACAATATCAGAGGGAGGTACCAACCAAATGGTGGTCTCACATACCCGTGATGTACCATTTTAGTGATTACAGCAATTATTCACCAATCGCGTACCACATTAACTCCTATCATGGCGGTGATACAACTCAGATCAGGTTTATAGGTATTGACCTCATAATCCCATACCCTAGAGGTGGAGATTGGGACAAAAGGATACTTCAGGCTGAAACAATATGGATTTTTATGCTTAAAAGACCAATTCATTTGGTCTTAATTAACGGCTATCTTTTGCTTCTTTCTTTTAGAATACTAGGGAGAGGATAGGGGGGAAAGCCTTCAAGGAGTGGTGGCGCCATGATCGACATCTTAGGGTGCCGAACTCCACATGTTAGGTAAGGCCCAGTGGCGGATTATAATGATGTCAATATGGGTAAATTGCCCCCATTATAATCCGCCACTGTCCACATGTACCACTAATGTTAAAGTCGCTGTGAGGTTGTGGCCACTGCCGCCGCTGCCTCCTCGCCCCCCTCATTCCTTCTGCACGTCATGAGGCTGGAGGAAGCACACACAGGCAGTGGCGGGTTTGGCTGGGCTGGGGCAAGGGGGAATGTGCCCACTGGGCCGGTCCCCCAATGGCTATTCAGGGCTGCCGGAGGACTGGCACTGACCCACTTCATATGTTATTGTGGCCGCCAAAGTTTCCTTGCAGCTGGGAAACCCAGCCATCCCGCGGTGGCGTGGCTCAGCGGCAGCAGACAGTGATGAGGTCATCACGCTGTGACCTCATCACTGGACTGCTGCTGGCAACGCAAAGCCATGCAAATCCGTGCACAGAAGGTGGGGACTCAGCGGCTGGCGGGAATGGTAGGAGATGCATAGTAATCAAAACTAGCAGTGGAATGCGGAAGTATACCCAGCGTGCGCTCCACTTGAGCATTCCATTCATCGGAAGTGACCCAATTGGAAGTGATGTGCCACGATCCATTCACCAGATCTGATGCGACTGGAAGTGATGTGTCACGATCACAAGACAGTGAATTTTAGATAAAAAAGCATCCAAGAAAGGTGGCAGCTGCATAGCACAAATCCACGCAGCTATGACACCGAGGTGAGCCGCTGCCATGAGATCACAGGATGCTTCATCAGGTAACACGGATTATTCTGGTATTGACAAATCTGTACATCTTTTTGCAGTACACTAGGCCATTTTGTGATGATGTCCCTATAGTGTAATAATGCAAAGACATTGTTTTCAACAATCCCCTGACGACATGAGAACCATAGAAATGCGTTGGGGTGTATAAGATGACAATTGAGCTGACATTACCAATGCAGCTGTGGATGAGGTGACACTGATAAAGGTCCCCACCGAGGATGAAGGTTGTGTTTCCTGGCAGCATATAGAAGATCCCCAAATAAGTGGTCATATCTTTCCAGTTTTTTTCTACTTTGTTTATGGCTGAACGCATGTAAGAAACACCATAGAGGCTGCTGACTTGGTAACTGTTTAAAGTGCCAAGAGTGTTATAGCACTAAAAAGTGCAATGATTACTATCGTTAATACTACTGAGTAACAATTAGCTTGATTGTGAAGTATAATTCTACAGGTCTCTAATGACCTTCCCTGTGTGCAGTTGATTTTAACTTGTGCCTTCACCCATTGACCCATTTTGAGCCTAGTGGTCACTTGGGATATAAGGTTAGGTGCTGTATATGTCCTTGTTTTTAACTATCTGTATTTGTATGATGATTTCAGTCACTCATAATTAAAAGTTATGTTTTAAGTGTTTCTTTTTTGGTCAACCCACCATATTATAGCTGTTACGATTTGTGACGATGAAGACCCTAACTTGCTATAAAAAGCTTCTGTCTGACGCCCTAAGAAATAGGATTCAGAAGGTAGATGAACTGTTTTGCAGCGGCATCAGTCTTTTCAGGGAGACTCAAGAAGTGTAGTTAACTTGCCGTTATGTTTATCTGAAAAGATACAGTAAAAGAAGGTAGTATACATAAAAATACACTGTGCTGCTGGTCAAAAAGGATATCCAGTGGAAATGTTGAAGACACTTAAGGTAATTAGAGAAGGCCTGAGGAATGACAATCTGATAGCTTCAAATGAATCAATAAATGGCCCCTGATGGCAGTATGCTGTAACACAAAAATCATTTGAATTGTAATGTATTCATTGCTAAATTAGCTATGGTCCAGTCACAGACCTGGTATTAGAATATCAAAATTAAAGGCTGTTCTCAAAATTCAACCTCAAGGTTAAGCCCATAAAAGGCCAGGCAGACAAAGAAAGCTTGTTCACAGCTGGGTGACCAGACGACACTGATTGTGATCCATATTTAATTTCTCCTTTTCCCAAGGATGCAGACGATAACATTAGACTGGACGGTATAAGTATTGCTGTCTCCCTTTTTATTTTATAACTGTTCTGCATATCTGTATGTCCTTTTTATTTTTTTCTTTTAGATGTTTTTATTGTCAGCACTGTAACTTTTTATATTAAAGCTTAAAACTTTAATAAGTTTGGTCCTTGTATAGTTTAACCCCTTCACGACCTATGACGTCGTGGGACGTCATAGAAGTCGATGCGTTCCCGACCTGTGACATCCCACGACGTCATGGCAGGATCGCGTTCCCGCGGCACCGGTGATCGGGGCCGGTGACATGTCACTGGTGCCGCGGGAACATGAGGACCTGTACTTTGTCCTGGGGGGGTGGCTTTTTCCCCCTCGTGGCTGAATTCGCTCTGATTGGCAGTTTAATCTGAACTACCAATCAGAGCGATTCTCCCCTCCAAATCTGATTGGATTTCTCCAATCAGGCTTGGAGGGGTGGGTGCGCGGGTGCCCTCCCCCTCCTCAGCCCCTCCGAATCCAAAGTTAACCCCCCCACCCACCACCGGCACCGATCCCCTCTCAGCAGCCTCCCGCATGCCGGTGCTGCTGCAGGCGCCGGTGCAGGCACCGGCACGGTATGGCGCCGGTGGGTGCCTAGTGCCCCGCAACCCTCCTGCCCCGGATGCCCCGGGTGCCCTAGTGCCCCCCCCCCGTGTCCCCTCTCACCCGTCCTCCGTGGTGCCGCGGCTCCTCGGTGTGGCGCTCCTCCTCTTCTCCCAGGCTCCTCCTCCTCACTGGAGGATCTTGAGAGAGAGGTAAGTATGTGTGTGTGTGTGTGTGTGTATGTGTATGTGTGCGTGTTCATGGGTGGATGCATGGGTGCGTGCATGGGCGCATGGGTGCGTGCATGGGCGCATGGGTGCGTGCATGGGCGCATGGGTGTGTGCATGGGCGCATGGGTGCGTGCATGGGCGCATGGGTGCGTGCATGGGCGCAAAGATGGATGGGTGCGTGGAGGGATAGGCGCATGGGTGCGTGCATGGATGGATGGACGCATGGATGCGTGGATGGATGGGTGCGTGCATGGATGGATGGACGAATGGGTGCGTGGATGGATGGACGCATGGGTGCGTGGATGGATGGGCGCATGGGTGTGTGCATGGGAGCATGGGTGCGTGCATGGGAGCGTGGGTGCAAAGATAGATGGGTGTGTGGATGGATAGGCGCATGTGTGCGTGCATAGATGGATGAGCGCATGTGTGCGTGGATGGATGGGCGCATGGGTGCGTGCATGGATGCGTGGATGGATGGGTGCATGTGTGGATGGATGGGCGCATGGGTGTAACAAGGGATCAAGTGTCCTCTTGTTGTAGTCACTGGTGTCAGTCATGGTGCACTGTATGGCAATGATCTGCCATACCGTGCACCATGACTCTGACCCCAGAGACTACAACAAGAGGACGCTTGATCCCTTGTTGTAGTCTCTGGGGTCACAGTCATGAAGCATGGTACGGCAGATAATTGCCATACAGTACTTCATGACTGTGACCCCAGAGACTACAACAAAGGATCAAGTGTCCTCTTGTTGTAGTCACTGGTGTCAGAGTTCCGTCGCTTAGCGACGGCATACACAAGGGGGATCCCTAGCTACGTAATGACGCGTTATCTCGCGTCACCACGCCACCTCTAGCCCCGCCTCTACACTTCCGGGTATACGGCTGCAGATCCTGGATGTGATTTGCAGGTGGGCTCATTCATTATACTATATAAACGTTTCTTTTACAGGTAACTGACAGGTTCTCCCCCATAGGAAGCCGTCTTATAGGCGGCGACACGCGTCGGGTGTCAAGCCTGCTATGTGCCTTATGAGATGGATGTTGTTTTTTCTGGTAACTATACTTGGACACGGAGGCACTGATTGGTGCACTGTGGTCCTATTATTTATCTGATATTCATTTCTCCCTTTCTTTTAGGGCCTTTGACTAACTCATGTAGACATTGTCCTTCCCTGTTTAGGGGATCTTTCGTCCCAGTCACAGTACATTTGACCATTTAGTGGCTGAGGTCCTTTATTACAACCTTTCTTTCAGGGACCTATAATGTTAGGTTATTTTGGTGTTTTATTCTGACGCTCCAGCCTATCTATTTAACAGGGATTTACATCTGTTCCGGATTCAGTTGACTATTTAGAGTACATTAGTTTACTGTACTGCACGTTATTTGATAGGGTGATTGATTTTCATATGACTTTGTCTACTAACTAATTACCAGATTATCTCATCATCCACGTATTAGAAGTAGTTTTATACTGCTTATCTACAATGTATACTATAAGGCCATAGCTGTTTTGGTGGTTTCCACCTTTTAATGGTTTTTAAATTGTTTGTCAGTTCCTGTTTATATAAATGTTAAATAAATGAATTTTTGACTATTTATATTGGTCTTTTTTCAATATTCCCCTGATCCCGGTCACATATACATGCTTCTTTTTTTTCTCCTTAACATATCAGTTCCTAAAGCATGTGACTGGTGGATCACGTGACTGTGCCTCCTAAATACGTTTTTTACAAAGTTCCTCTAGTGTCCCCTTTGGACACTTTTTCCGGGTGTGCACGTCACGTTAGTGGGTGAGCCGAACATTGTTTTTGTTCATTTCCACCTTGTCTTCTCTGATATGGATTTGGAATCCAGGGAAGCGACTTGGAGGAATTATACTGGTGGCATATTTAATGCAAGGGAACCTCTGGAAGAGGATCACTCTTTCAAAGGTGTATCCACTCGACTTATTAAGCTGCATAAACATATGTGCAAAACTTACTGGAATATTAAGGCCTTGGAGGAGTATGAGAAATTAGGGGTGGCACCGAGAGGACTAAGGGTGCAGATTTTCCCGGCTTGGGAGGTTGATGCAGGATTTAAACAGATATGGGAGTCTGGTTTGTCCAAATGTTCACAGATTCTAATACAAATGTTAGTTGAGCATGATAGGGCATTGTTGGAAAAATTGAAAATTGAGATAAAAAAACTAGAAGGTAAACTAAAGGAATTTGACCCAGCCAAAGAGGTGGCCCCTTTTAGAACCAAACTCAAGGATATAATTGATCGCTTTGAGGACGATATCATCAGGGGTAAACAACAGAAAATCAGTCGTGACAAGAGGGACTTAGAGGAGAAACAGGTGTACAGGTGGACACATAGAGACAATCCTAGGCCCTCCAGGCCTAATAAACCCAACAAGCCTAATAAGCCTAATAGACCATATAGGCCTCCTCGACCAGGACAGCATCAAAGGAAACCAGTGAGACCATTTGAGGAGAGAGAGGATTCCACCTCAGCCACTTCGGCCCAATCTTCTTCTTCTACAGGAGGGGATTTTTTATCCGGAGAGGAATCAGAGTCCGATCGTCCACCAGGAGAGGGAGGCGCAAGCCCTCCAAACTTGCGCAATCGGAATCCGAGAACAGGCAAATGGTCTCCATTGTTACCGATGGGACCCAGACTAGGAAGGAGATGGTGATGAGTGACCTCAGACATACGGATGTGAGTATGGATCTTCAAATTATCAATCTGTCAAACTATCAGTTGACAGAAGCTGAACAATTATTACTCACAAAGGGTTTATCATTTTCGCCCATGAAGCAGTTAGACAAGTTTGAGTTAACGAAGGACATTTACCTCTTTTGCAGACAATTGTCTTTTAAAATGATGTATAACCGTCCATCCATCATCGATTCCTTACCAACCCAAGACAGGGCTGTTTTCCAGAACCTACTGGAGTTGGTGGATGAACAGAACACTACAGGTATGATATCTAAAAAGAAACCCTTCACTGGTAGGGCCCCTTCCCAAGCCACACCTCCCTTTTCGCTTTTTCCTCAAATACAGCTTTTTTATGACGTTATGTCAAAAGAAAGCAGGAATTTAAAAACTAACAACTTTCAAGGCAACAATCTATCATGGGATGAACGTATTGCGCTTAAAAATCTTAAGGAACACAAAGAATTCCTAATAAAGGAAGCTGATAAGGGTGGTAACATCGTACTGTGGCCCGTCAGTTTATATCTAGAAGAGGTAAGAAGACAGCTGAACAACAAAAGTTGCTATCTGAGATTGCCATCAGATCCGACTGACGTCTTTAAACGCAAACTGGAGAACTTAGTTCTTCGTGGTTTTGACATGGGTATTATCAACAAACGGGAAAAGGAATTCTTAGTCAATAAGCATCCTTTGGTCCCTACTTTGTACATGCTACCTAAAGTACACAAGTCCCTAACAAACCCGCCGGGACGACCCATTGTAGCGGGTATTGGTGGCCTTTTTGAGAAGCCTTGTATGTACGTAGACTTTTATCTTCAAACGTACGTACTTTCTCTTCAGTCCCATATAAGGGACTCATCACACCTTATCTGCCAGTTGAAAGAAGTAAGTTTTCCCCAGAATGCGTTAATGATCACGATGGATGTGGAAAGCTTATATACATCCATTGGACATGATGTAGGTGTTAAAGCTGTTTCTTATTTCTTAGATAAACAGACGACAGGGAACCGCATACATGATTCTTTTCTGTTGGACCTCCTCCGGATGATCTTGGATTACAGCTACTTTACCTTTGACAGAGCCTTTTATAGGCAAGTATCTGGTACCGCGATGGGTGCGAAATGCGCACCATCCTACGCTAATTTGTTTTTGGGATGGTGGGAGGACATCTGCGTTCGCACCCATCCGGACTTTATCAACTTTGTGCCTCACTGGTATAGATTCATAGATGATATTCTATTCTTTTGGACAGGCACTTTGGACGACTGCCTTCACTTCATTGGGACACTCAACTCTAATAATCTGAACATCAGACTAACGTCACACCATTCATGGACTGAGGTGGTCTTTCTGGATCTTAAAATCCAACAGGAGGAAGGTAAGCTTTTTACTTCCCTGTACAGAAAAGACACAGCAACAAACAGCTTGCTCCATTATCAGAGTTTCCATCCGGAACACATGAGGAATGCGATTCCGAAGGGGCAATTCTTTCGGTTGAAAAGAAATTGTTCCAACGAGGCAACTTTTCAGAAAGAGGCTCGAGATCTAACAGCAAGATTTAAGAAGAGGGGTTACCCTCAAAAAGTAATATCAGGAGCTTTCCAAACTACTATGGCCACTGACAGACACAGTTTACTCAGGACAAAACAGAGAACGGCTCCGGAATTCCTGAGTATAATTACGACATTTAATAATCATTGGGGGGACGTATATGGCACACTTGATCGTAATTGGTCAATATTGTGCAGTGACCCTAAGATTGAACAATTCATTGGCCCCAGACCTCGTTTGGTGGCCAAACGAGCCAAAAACCTGAAGGACTCACTGTCATCAAGCCATTTTAGTAGGCCAACCGTACCACTAGGGAGAGGTACTAAATTGATTGGTACCTTTCCTTGTGGGGATTGCTCAATCTGCCAATACATGGTGGCTTCAAATCAACTTGAGCTGACGGTCCACCCTGGACACATCATCACCAAATATTTTGCGAACTGTCGCACACGCAACGTCATTTATGTGTTGCGTTGCGGGTGTTCGAAACTCTATGTAGGGGAGACCACCCAAGAACTCAGAAAGAGGGTCCAAAATCATGTTTCCAATATTTTCTGTGTGGAGTCACATTTGAAAAGTGGTAAACCCATTTCATCGGTAGCAAAACATTTCCATGCATGCCACCAAGGCTCCCCTAAGGGGTTAAAAATCATTGTGGTCGATAGAGCCTTTAGCTCTATCCGTAAATCACATATGACCGACGAGCTTCTAAGAAAAGAAGCTCGCTGGATCTATAATCTGCGGAGTATGTCACCCAATGGCTTAAATGAGGAAATGCTCTTTAATGGTTTTTACAAGAAATGATATGTGAACCCTCTTTAAGGTTTCTTACACCCTGACACTTTATTCTTAGATATTACGAACTTGGATCGGTATCCAGCAGCTTTTCAACATGGTGTGTGGGCCCTCGGAATGATATGGATCGTGGTCATCGACCGTACACGTCTTCTCACGGATTTGGAGTCCATCCTTGATGAACTCGTCACTTTGGATGTGTTTTGGATTTACTTTGAAACATCGCCTTGTTTTTGAACTCTATTACATGCCCATGAATATATTGGTGTCTAGAGTTGATGTCCCCCTTCTTTCATGTTGAACAAAAGTGGTCCTCTTTCCCCTATTTGGTCTCCTGGGCACCTATTAAGTATAAACAAAATCAGTTCCTTTTTCTCTTGTGAGGTGTTTTTTCATCTCACATTGATAAACCATCTTCCTCGCATTGAAGTCCTCTCTCATGAATGTCTGATAATGTTTAATGTATATATTTCTTACTGTTTTCTCCTTCACTAGGTCATATGATGACATGTGGTCTGGTGCCAAGGAAGATTTACTAATACCTTTCTTATCCCGTTTTTCCTTTTTTCTCCTGGTTATAGGTACGCAGAAAGCTGTTTATCAGACCCACTGTTCTTCAGTTTAATGTATGCCTACACATATATATATCTTCTTTTTGCATATAAACCTGCAATGGGTGGCTTCTGTCACCATAAACCTCCCCGTAGTGCCTCCCTGCCTTCTCCTTTTTCCTCCTTAAACCACTCCCAGCGACTAATGTTGCCGTAGCATTCTTATTCGTCTAATAAAGACTTTGTTTGAAATGCGCATGCGCACTTCTTTTGATGACCGGCCGGTCTGCGCTCGCGTTCCGTCGCTTAGCGACGGCATACACAAGGGGGATCCCTAGCTACGTAATGACGCGTTATCTCGCGTCACCACGCCACCTCTAGCCCCGCCTCTACACTTCCGGGTATACGGCTGCAGATCCTGGATGTGATTTGCAGGTGGGCTCATTCATTATACTATATAAACGTTTCTTTTACAGGTAACTGACAGGTTCTCCCCATAGGAAGCCGTCTTATAGGCGGCGACACGCGTCGGGTGTCAAGCCTGCTATGTGCCTTATGAGATGGATGTTGTTTTTTCTGGTAACTATACTTGGACACGGAGGCACTGATTGGTGCACTGTGGTCCTATTATTTATCTGATATTCATTTCTCCCTTTCTTTTAGGGCCTTTGACTAACTCATGTAGACATTGTCCTTCCCTGTTTAGGGGATCTTTCGTCCCAGTCACAGTACATTTGACCATTTAGTGGCTGAGGTCCTTTATTACAACCTTTCTTTCAGGGACCTATAATGTTAGGTTATTTTGGTGTTTTATTCTGACGCTCCAGCCTATCTATTTAACAGGGATTTACATCTGTTCCGGATTCAGTTGACTATTTAGAGTACATTAGTTTACTGTACTGCACGTTATTTGATAGGGTGATTGATTTTCATATGACTTTGTCTACTAACTAATTACCAGATTATCTCATCATCCACGTATTAGAAGTAGTTTTATACTGCTTATCTACAATGTATACTATAAGGCCATAGCTGTTTTGGTGGTTTCCACCTTTTAATGGTTTTTAAATTGTTTGTCAGTTCCTGTTTATATAAATGTTAAATAAATGAATTTTTGACTATTTATATTGGTCTTTTTTCAATATTCCCCTGATCCCGGTCACATATACATGCTTCTTTTTTTTCTCCTTAACACACTGGTGTCAGTCATGGTGCACTGTATGGCAATGATCTGCCATACCGTGCACCATGACTCTGACCCCAGAGACTACAACAAGAGGACGCTTGATCCCTTGTAGTCTCTGGGGTCACAGTCATGAAGCACAGTACGGCAGATAATTGCCATAGAGTACTTCATGACTGTGACCCCAGAGACTACAACAAAGGATCAAGTGTCCTCTTGTTGTAGTCACTGGTGTCAGTCATGGTGCACTGTATGGCAATGATCTGCCGTACCTTGCACCATGACTCTGACCCCAGAGACTACAACAAGAGGATGCTTGATACCTTGTTGTAGTCTCTGGGGTCACAGTCATGAAGCACGGCACGGCAGATAATTGCCATACAATACTTCATGACTGTGACCCCAGAGACTACAACAAAGGATCAAGTGTCCTCTTGTAGTCACTGGGGTCAGTCATGGTGCACTGTATGTCAATGATCTGCCGTACCGTGCACCATGACTCTGACCCCAGAAACTACAACAAGAGGACACTTGATCCCTCGCTGCAGTCTCTGGATGTAGCAGAGGTGATCGAGCGTCGTGGGACCTTCGTTGTGGACTACGTCGGATCTTTATAATAAAGATGGAGTCCGAATTTTGTTTGTGTTTTTTTTTCAAATAAAAAGATTTTTCTCTGTGTGTATTTTCTGACTATTTACCAGAGACTCCTAATGGCGGGTCTAACATTGGCCCTATATTATGAATCTCGGGCTTAGTGCCAGCTGCCAATAAAAAGCAGGCATTAACCCCTTTATTACCCAGTTAGCCACCGGCACCAGGGCAACTGGAAGAGCATGGGTACAGCGCCAGAAAATGGCGCTTCAATGAATGCGCCATTTTCTGGGGCGGCTGCGGGCTGCAATTCACAGCATGGGGGGCCCAGAACGCTTGGGCCTCACTATGCTGAGGGTTCCAGCCCCCAGCTGCTTAGTTGTACCTGGCTGGACCAAAAATATGGCGGAGTCCCACGTAATTTTTTTTCTAGGATTAGTTTTAGAAATTAAAAAAAAAATGGGCTTCGCTGTATTTTTGGTTCCAGCCAGGTATGACGAGGCAGCTGGGGGTGGGTGGCAGTTCGTAGCTGCCAAGTTGTACCTGGCTGGACCAAAAATATGGCGGAGCCCTATGTCAGTTTTTTTCTAGAAATAATTCTAGAAATAAAAAAAAAAATAGGCTTCGCTGTATTTTTGGTTCCAGCCAGGTACGACGAGGCAGCTGGGGGCTGGTGGCATTCCTTAGCTGCCAAGTTGTACCTAGCTGGACCAAAAATATGGCGGAGCCCCATGTCATTTTTTATTCTAGAAATAATTCTAGAAAAAAAAAAAAATGGGCTTCACTGTATTTTTGGTTGCGAGCCAGGTACAATGATGCAGCTGGGGGCTGGTGGCAGTCCGTAGCTGCCACGTTGTACCTGGCTGGACCAAAAATATGGCCGAGCCCCATGTAATTTTTTTTTTTAATTCTACAAATAAAATGACATGGAGCTTTGCCGTATTTTTGGTTGCCAGCTAGGTACAACTTGGCAGCTAGGGGGCTGGAATCCTCAGCATGGAGAGACCCAAATGTTTTGGGTCCCCTATGCTGCGAATTGCAACTACTAGACTAGTATGTTTTTCACAAAAAGTTTCTTTATTCATTTATACAGCTCAATTTGTGAAGCACATGGGGGTTCAAAGTGCTCACTGTGCATCTAGATAGGTTCCTTGGGGGGTCTAGGTTCCAAAATGGGGTCACTTGTGGGGGAGCTCCAATGTTTAGGCACACAGGGGCTCTCCATATGCAACCTGGTGTTTGCCAACAATTGGAATTGTTAGCGGACACCAGGTCGCGTATGGAGAGCCCCTGTGTGCCTAAACATTTGAGCTCCCCCACAAGTGACTCCATTTTGGAAACTAGACCCCCAAGGAACCTATCTAGATGCATAGTGAGCACTTTGAATCCCCAGGTGCTTCACAAACTGATCCGTAATGAGGTAAAAATACTTTTTTTTGCACACAAATTTTCATTTTTAATTAGTACGGATCAATTTGTGAAGCACCTGTGGGTTGAAAGTGCTCACTATGCATCTAGATATGTTCCCTGGGGGGTCTAGTTTCCAAAATGGAGTCACTTGTGGGGGAGCTCAAATGTTTAGGCACACAGGGGCTCTCCATACGCGACCTGGTGTCCTCTAACAATTCCAATTGTTGGCAAACACCAGGTTGCGTATGGAGAGCCCCTGTGTGCCTAAACATTGGAGCTCCCCCACAAGTGACCCCATTTTGGAAACTAGACCCCCCAGGGAACATATCTAGATGCATAGTGAGCACTTTGAATCCCCAGGTGCTTCACAAACTGATTCGTAATGAGGTAAAAATACTTTTTTTTCCACACAAATTATCTTTTTTAATTTTTACGGATCAATTTGTGAAGCACCTGGGGGTTCAAAGTGCTCACAATGCATCTAGATATGTTCCCTGGGCAGTCTAGTTTCCAAAATGGGGTCACTTGTGGGGGAGCCCCAATGTTTAGGCACACAGGGGCTCTCCAAATGCGACATGGTGTCCGCTAACAATTTGAGGTGATTTTCCATTCAAATTGTTAGCGGACACCATGTCGCGTTTGGAGAGCCCCTGTGTGCCTAAGCTTTGGATCTCCCCCACAAGTGACCCCATTTTGGAAACTAGACCCCCCAGGGAACTTATCTAGATGGGTGGTGACCATATTGAACCCCAGGTTCTTCACAAATTAATCCATAAAAATGAAAAAAAAAAATTTTTTGTGGAAATAAAAGTATTTTTTAATTTTTACAGATCAATTTGTGAAGCACCTGGGGGTTCAAAGTGCTCACAATGCATCTAGATATGTTCCCTGGGGGGTCTAGTTTCCAAAATGGGATCACTTGTGGGGGAGCCCCAATGTTTAGGCACACAGGGGCTCTCCAAATGCGACATGGTGTCCGCTAACAATTTGAGGTGATTTTCCATTCAAATTGTTAGCGGACACCATGTCGCGTTTGGAGAGCCCCTGTGTGCCCAAGCTTTGGAGCTCCCCCACAAGTGACCCCATTTTGGAAACTAGACCCCCAGGGAACTTATCTAGATGGGTGGTGACCATATTGAACCCCCAGGTTCTTCACAAATTAATCCATAAAAATGAAAAAAAAAAAACATTTTGTGGAAAAAAAAGTATTTTTTAATTTTTACGGATCAATTTGTGAAGCACCTGGGGGTTCAAAGTGCTCACAATGCATCTAGATATGTTCCCTGGGGGGGTCTAGTTTCCAAAATGGGGTCACTTGTGGGGGAGCCCCAATGTTTATGCACACAGGTGCTCTCCAAATGCGACATGGTGTCCGCTAACAATTTAGGCTGATTTTCCATTCAAATTGTTAGCGGACACCATGTTGCGTTTGGTGAGGACCTGTGTGCCTAAGCTTTGGAGCTCCCCCACAAGTGACCCCATTTTGGAAACTAGACCCCCCAGGAAACTTATCTAGATGGGTGGTGAGCATTTTTAACCCTCACATGCTTTACAAATTGATCTGTGAATATGGAAAAAGTACTTTTTCTTCACAAAAATGTTCTTTTAGCCTCAATTCTTTCATTTTCGCATGGGTAACAGGATAAAATTCATCCTAAAATTTGTTGGGCAATTTCTCCTGAGTACACCGATGCCTCATATGTGGTCATAAACCACTGTTTTGACGCGCGGCAGGGCTTAGAAGTGAAGGAGCGCCATTTCACTTTTTGAATGGAAAATTAGCTCCAAAAGTCAAATTGCGCTCTTTCCCTTCAGAGCCCTGCCGTGCGCCCAAACCGTGGTTTATGATCACATATGAGGTATCGATATACTCAGGAGAAATTGCCCAACAAATTTTAGGATCCATTTTATCTTGTTGCCTATGTGAAAATGAAAAAATTGAGGCTAAAAGAACATTTTTGTTAGAAAAATTAAAATATCCATTTTTTTGTTTCCAATTTGCTTAGTTCCTTTGAAGCACCTGAAGGGTTAATAATCTTCTTGAATGTAGTTTTGAGTAGCTTGAGGGGTGCAGTTCTTGGAATGGTGTCACTTTTGGGTGTTTTCTGTCATGTACACCCCTCAAAAAGACTTCAAATGTGATGTGGTCACTAAAAAAATGGTTTTGTAAATTTTGGTGGAAAAATGAAAAATTGCTCATGAACTTTGAACCCTTACAACTTCCTAACAAAATTTATTTTTTTTTCCAAAATAGTGCTGATGTAAAGTAGACATGTGGGAAATATTATTTCATAACTATTTTGTGTCACATAACTCTCTGGTTTACCAGAAGAAAAATTCTAAATTTGAAAATTGCAAAATTTTCAAAATGTTTGCCATATTTTTGATTTTTTCACAAATAAACACAAAAACTATTGACCTAAATTTAATACTAACATGAAGCCCAATATGTCATGAAAAAACATTCTCAGAATCACTAGGATCCGTTGAAGCGTTCCCGAGTTATAACCTCATAAAGGGACACTGGTCAGAATTGCAAAAAATGGCTAGGTCTTTAGGGTCAAATTAGGCTGGGTCATGAAGGGGTTAAAAGAAACCATAGCTTAAAGTGTGTAATCTAATTGTCAGACAGTAGTATATTTCAAGGAATCATCACCCTGTGTGTTTGATGAGTGGTGGCAGTGTGTTCTCTACCTGGGGGTATGTGGATTGTGTTGGAGTGGGATTTATGCTCACTTTTCAGCTCAGCACAGGGATTTAGTGTTGGACTGAGTGAGAAGAAATAAATTAACTATTGCAGGCGCAATGCTGCATGTCACGTGCTGAGAAGTGGGTACATGACACTGACCATGCAGCAAGAGGTCAATAGATGGCATTCTGAAACTGAGGCACGACAACGATTGTGTATATTCCTTTCTTTTATTGCATTTATTTTTTAATTCATTCCAGCATACAAAGCAGCAGCAGTTGGTTTATTTACCCACATCAAAGTTATGCCTAATACAAACCAGCCATATGCCAGCAATGCCATATTGCCTATAACAATTGGTACCCGGATTCCATTGGTCCTATTAGTACCCCATTTCATCTGAGAAGATAGTCATCACTGCAAAACAAAGCACATTCGTAATCCATTTGTCTCTTGGTATTGAGTGGCTCCTTTAGGAGCATGTCTGGATTCTGTATTTTGATGATTCAGATAGAAGTACAAGACAGATGGCACCAAACCAATGCCAAATGTAATGTACACTTAGCACTACGTCTTTATTTGTGTAGACTATTGGCAGATTTTTTTTTATAAAAGACTGTCTTCATTATTGTGGTCCTCAGAAAAGATGACTGCTTTCCAAATTAAAGCAATACTGCAGTTCAGCAATGTTTTGAGGACTTCCTTCTGGGACACCCATCTAAATCCCTTAAAAATTATAGGGTCTGGGAGCTTGCTATCAACCTTATGGAGACAGCGAAGTAGGTGAGGAGATTGTAAGCCACTTCCCTCCTCTCAGATATATGCAAATATGCAAATTTGCACTTCACTAAGTGATATATTTAATAATTATATTTAGACGTGCCCCTAATAGAGACATTCATTGCAAACCTAGTTCAAATCACCTACATTTTTGCTGTTTGAGGAAGTTACCATCTTTCAGAGGAGCACAAAAATGTATTAAACTAAAATACAAATACTGCTGAAAAGGAGCTCAAAGCCTTGTGTGTTTTGGTTGTTCTGGCCATTACCTTGTAAGGCTAGGTGCAGACTGTATTTGTGGCCACTGTCTAAAAACAAAGGATCGTAATGTTGTGCTGTTGAATTCCTGAGTAAAGTTAAATTAGCGCTGGCTGTTGTTCAAAAAATGTGTATCTTAAATTGTTTTCCAGTTAACATTACCATTATGTCTATGCTGAAGAAAGCATGACAAAAGCATCCTTTGTGACCATGCTTTTAATGCTCTTTATCATTTATTGCTCATCTACACTTACTTTATTACAGTGAGACTTCAGTTGAAGCTTATATTTAGTGCTTCTTTAGAAAAAAATTGGTAGAATTATTGATAGCACAAGTACTAGTAATAAGATCATTTGGAAAACATCAATTCCATCAATAGAAAAGCTTCTATTATTTAGCTTCAAGGATGTAAAAAAAAATCAAAAAGGTAATTGCATTTCCAATGGCTCTGCTAATGGATGGCATGCTAAGTCATTTCAGTAGTTTGCTTAATTGAATTTCAAAAGATACTGTAACACAATAAATTAGACAATTACAAATGAGGCATGCACAAAGTGGACAGGTCTATAAGGCCATGTTCAATCACACCACCAAAAACTAGATGACAAAAAACACAGTAAAACAACATGTAAAAATACTCTGCTATAAAGATAGTAGTAAAAAAGCAAGTGCTGATAAAAGAGGTCAATAACAGGGTATTTAGTTAGTATGTTTTTTGCAAAGAAACTACGAAGCTGCTCTGCCACCGTCAAGGTAACCCATATAAGAGCAGTCCCTAATCTGATGTATTTAAAACCTGATCATGTGTATAATACCTATAGATGCAGGATGCAGACAGGCCGGAGTCCAATATGGAAACGGTGCAGAAGCGGCTTCTTATGTGCATGGCTTACTAAGGAAGGGGTGGTGACACTCTCTTATCTTGCAGAGCAAGAAAACTAGATTAGACAATTACAATTGAGGCATGCACAAAGTGAACAGGTCTAAAGGCCTTAGTAAGCCATGCACATAAGAAGCCGCTTCTGCACCGTGTCCATATTGGACTCTGGCCTGTCTGCATCCTGCAACTATAGGTATTATACACATGATCAGGTTTTAAATACATCAGATTAGGGACTGCTCTAATATGGATTACCTTGACGATGGTAGAGCAGCTTCGTACTTTCTTTGCAAAAAACGTACTAACTAAATACCCTGTTACTGATTTCCTTTATCAGCACTTGCTTTTTTACTACTATCTTTACAGCAGATTATTTTTACATGTTGTTTTACTGTGCTTTTTTGTGATCCTCTAACACAATAAATGTACACATATGTAAAATTAAATTAAGCAATCATTAGGTGTCACATAGAATCAAGTCAAGTTCCACTGGCTATATACAGATGCATCTCAATGAAATAGAATATCATCAAAAAGTTAATTTTTTTTCAGTATTTCAATTCAAAAAGTGTTAAGCATATATTATACTTGGTTGATTTGACCTCTAGGCTGTGGGATCTAGAAAAAGGGGGGAGAAGAAAGAGAGGGCACAGATCTAAGTGCAGAGTATACTTTGCATTGATTAGAGAAAAAGAGCTTAATTGCTCACTAGGGATGAGCGAGTACCGTAATATTCGTACTCGCTTTATTCGCAATGAGTAGGTACCGGTACTCGCTACTCATTGCGAGTATAGCGAGTATGAATACTTTCGCAGTGTATCTATAGATACACTGCGAAAGTAGCCTAAAAGTGAGTAAAAGTTGTTAAAAATAATAAACTTACACACATATGAACAGTCAAGGTTTGCTGATACATGATGGGAGAGGACCCTGTCCGTGAGGGCTCACAGTCTACAGGGGTGGGAAGGACACGATAGGAGGGGAAGTGCCAAGCGTGTGGTGGAGCGGCGCTGGGTCTCATCATAGGTTGTAGGCTTGTTGGAATAGATGAGTTTATGTAAGTTTATTATTTTTAACAACTTTTACTCACTTTTAGGCTACTTTCGCAGTGTATCTATAGATACACTGCGAAAGTATTAGAATATCCGGTGTAGTGACGAGCGCTCCCAGATTCGGAAGGACCGGAAAATGTTTATTTTTTAACAATTTATTGAAAACAATTATTGTACAGTAAAAATTTACGAACATACTACGCGTTTTGGCTATATAATTCCATAAAAGCCTTCCTCAGGTATAGCTACATGCAGTGGCGTAACATTCACGGTTGCAGGGGTCGCCGCTGCGACGGGGCCCGGACCTATAGGTGGCCCACATCGCCAGCCGCCTCCTGCGCCCACTGTGCCGAGCGCCCTGCGCTCATCAATGCCAGCGACGGTCGCAGCACATCCCGCACTGTCAAGCAGCCGAAAATCTGCCCTCTGCCCCAGGGAAGCTATCACCCACCTCCTCCTCAGTCTCCTGCCCGGTGGACGTGCATCAGGTCCTGACCGCTCATAATTATCCATGAAGTGAGGACACGCCCCCCTGCTGCTGCCGAACAGAGAAGGGAAGAAGAGAGCGGAGAACAAGACACAGGTGAGAGGAGGAGAGCGGGGGACACAAGAAGAGAATGAGAGCTGGTGGACAGAAGAGGAGGATCAGAACGGGGCACAGAGGAGGAGGAGAGCAGGAGACACAGGAAGAGGAGGATGAGAGCTGGTGGACAGAAGAGGAGGATTAGAACGGGGCACAGAGGAGGAGGAGAGCAGGAGACACAGGAAGAGGATGAGAGCTGGTGGACAGAAGAGGAGGATGAGAGCTGGTGGACAGAGGAGGAGGATTAGAACGGGGCACAGAGGAGGAGGAGAGCAGGAGACACAGGAAGAGGATGAGAGCTGGTGGACAGAAGAGGAGGATGAGAGCTGGTGGACAGAAGAGGAGGATGAGAGCTGGTGGACAGAAGAGGAGGATGAGAGCTGGTGGACAGAAGAGGAGGATGAGAGCTGGTGGACAGAGGAGGAGGATCAGAACGGGGCACAGAGGAGGAGGAGAGCAGGAGACACAGGAAGAGGATGAGAGCTGGTGGACAGAAGAGGAGGATGAGAGCTGGTGGACAGAAGAGGAGGATGAGAGCTGGTGGACAGAAGAGGAGGATGAGAGCTGGTGGACAGAGGAGGAGGATCAGAACGGGGCACAGAGGAGGAGGAGAGCAGGAGACACAGGAAGAGGATGAGAGCTGGTGGACAGAAGAGGAGGATGAGAGCTGGTGGACAGAAAAGGAGGATGAGAGCTGGTGGACAGAAGAGGAGGATGAGAGCTGGTGGACAGCGGAGGAGGATCAGAACGGGGCACAGAGGAGGAGGATAAGAGCGGGAACAGAGGAGGGGGAGAGCAGGAGACACAGGAAGAGGATGAGAGCTGGTGGACAGAAGAGGAGGATGAGAGCTGGTGGACAGAAGAGGAGGATGAGAGCTGGTGGACAGAAGAGGAGATGAGCGCTGGTGGACAGAAGAGGAGGATGAGAGCTGGTGGACAGAGGAGGAGGATCAGAACGGGGCACAGAGGAGGAGGATAAGAGCGGGGAACAGAGGAGGGGGAGAACAGGAGACACAGGAAGAGGATGAGAGCTGGTGGACAGAAGAGGAGGATTAGAACGGGGCACAGAGGAGGAGGAGAGCAGGAGACACAGGAAGAGGATGAGAGCTGGTGGACAGAAGAGGAGGATGAGAGCTGGTGGACAGAGGAGGAGGATTAGAACGGGGCACAGAGGAGGAGGAGAGCAGGAGACACAGGAAGAGGATGAGAGCTGGTGGACAGAAGAGGAGGATGAGAGCTGGTGGACAGAAGAGGAGGATGAGAGCTGGTGGACAGAAGAGGAGGATGAGAGCTGGTGGACAGAAGAGGAGGATGAGAGCTGGTGGACAGAGGAGGAGGATCAGAACGGGGCACAGAGGAGGAGGAGAGCAGGAGACACAGGAAGAGGATGAGAGCTGGTGGACTGAAGAGGAGGATGAGAGCTGGTGGACAGAAGAGGAGGATGAGAGCTGGTGGACAGAAGAGGAGGATGAGAGCTGGTGGACAGAAGAGGAGGATGAGAGCTGGTGGACAGAGAGGAGGATCAGAACGGGGCACAGAGGAGGAGGAGAGCAGGAGACACAGGAAGAGGATGAGAGCTGGTGGACAGAAGAGGAGGATGAGAGCTGGTGGACAGAAAAGGAGGATGAGAGCTGGTGGACAGAAGAGGAGGATGAGAGCTGGTGGACAGCGGAGGAGGATCAGAACGGGGCACAGAGGAGGAGGATAGAGCGGGGAACAGAGGAGGGGGAGAGCAGGAGACACAGGAAGAGGATGAGAGCTGGTGGACAGAAGAGGAGGATGAGAGCTGGTGGACAGAAGAGGAGGATGAGAGCTGGTGGACAGAAGAGGAGGATGAGCGCTGGTGGACAGAAGAGGAGGATGAGAGCTGGTGGACAGCGGAGGAGGATCAGAACGGGGCACAGAGGAGGAGGATAAGAGCGGGGAACAGAGGAGGGGGAGAACAGGAGACACAGGAAGAGGATGAGAGCTGGTGGACAGAAGAGGAGGATGAGAGCTGGTGGACAGAAGAGGAGGATGAGAGCTGGTGGACAGAGGAGGAGAATGAGAGTGGGGCACAGAGGAGGAGGATCAGAACGGGGCACAGAGGAGGAGGATAAGAGCGGGGAACAGAAGAGGGGGAGAGCAGGAGACACAGAAAGAGGATGAGAGCTGGTGGACAGAAGAGGAGGATGAGAGCTGGTGGACAGAGGAGGAGGATCAGAACGGGGCACAGAGGAGGAGGAGAGCAGGAGACACAGGAAGAGATGAGAGCTGGTGGACAGAAGAGGAGGATGAGAGCTGGTGGACAGAAGAGGAGGATGAGAGCTGGTGGACAGAAAAGGAGGATGAGAGCTGGTGGACAGAAGAGGAGGATGAGAGCTGGTGGACAGAGGAGGAGGATCAGAACAGGGCACAGAGGAGGAGGAGAGCAGGAGACACAGGAAGAGGATGAGAGCTGGTGGACAGAAGAGGAGGATGAGAGCTGGTGGACAGAAGAGGAGGATGAGAGCTGGTGCACAGAAGAGGAGGATGAGAGCTGGTGGACAGAAGAGGAGGATGAGAGCTGGTGGACAGAAGAGGAGGATGAGAGCTGGTGGACAGCGGAGGAGGATCAGAACGGGGCACAGAGGAGGAGGATAAGATCGGGGAACAGAGGAGGGGGAGAGCAGGAGACACAGGAAGAGGATGAGAGCTGGTGGACAGAAGAGGAGGATGAGAGCTGGTGGACAGAAGAGGAGGATGAGAGCTGGTGGACAGAAGAGGAGGATGAGAGCTGGTGGACATAGGAGGAGGATCAGAACGGGGCACAGAGGAGGAGGATAAGAGCGGGGAACAGAAGAGGGGGAGAACAGGAGACACAGGAAGAGGATGAGAGCTGGTGGACAGAAGAGGAGGATGAGAGCTGGTGGACAGAAGAGGAGGATGAGAGCTGGTGGACAGAGGAGGAGAATGAGAGTGGGGCACAGAGGAGGAGGATCAGAACGGGGCACAGAGGAGGAGGATAAGAGCGGGGAACAGAGGAGGGGGAGAGCAGGAGACACAGGAAGAGGATGAGAGCTGGTGGACAGAAGAGGAGGATGAGAGCTGGTGGAGAGAGGAGGAGGATGAGAGCGGGGCACAGAGGAGGAAGATGAGAGCAGGGGACACAGGAAGAGGATGAGAGCGGGGGACAGAGGAGGGGGATGAGAGCGGGGGACAGAGGAGGAGGATGAGAGCGGGGCACAGAGGAGGAAGATGAGAGCGGGGGACAGAGGAGGATGAGATTGAGGGACACGAAGAGGATGAGAGCAGGGGACAGAAGAGTAAGTAGGGGAGCAAAGGGCACAGGAGAAGGTGGAGAGTGAGGGACACAGAAAGAGGATGAGACCAGTGGACAGAGGAAAAGGACAGCAGAGGACACAGGAACAGGAGCGGGTGGACAGAGGAGGAGGTTGAAAGCAGGGAGGACAGAAGAGTAGGGGAGCAAAGGGCACAGGAGAAGGTGGAGAGTGGGGGATAGAGGAGGAGGAGGAGAGCAAGGGGAACAGAAGAGCGGGGCAAAGAGGATGCTATGAGGCTGCATATATAAGGCTGCACTATATGGAGAGCTATGAGGCTGCATGTATAAGGCTGCACCATATAGAGAGGCTATGAGGCTGCATATTTGAGGCTGCACCATAAAGAGAGGCTATGAGGCTGCATATATTAGGCTGCATATATAATACGCTATATAGAGAGATATAAGGCTGCACTACATGGAGAGATATGAGGCTGCATATATAATGCTCCACTATATGAGGCTGTACTATATGGAGAGCTATGAGGCTGCATATAGAAGGCTGTACTATAGAGGCTGCACTACATGAACAACTGAGCCTGCATTATACTGTATAGAGGGCTGTGAGGCTGCGTTATACTATATGGAGGGCTGTGAGGCTGTATTATACTATATGGAGGGGCAATGAGGCTATATTATACGATATGGAGGGCTGTGAGGCTGTATTATACTATACAGAGGACTATGATGCTACTATATGTAGGATAGTAGGGGTGCATTATAATAATTGGATGACTATTGGGGCTACCTTATGAATGGAGGACTATGGGGGTCTATTGTAATATATGGAGGAATATGGGGATACATTATAATAATTGGAGGACTATTGTGGCGGGAGGAGGAAGACCATATATACCAGGACGGGGGACATATATACCACGATAAGGGCCATATTCCAGGAGGGAGACAATATATAGCAGGATGGGAGACATATTTAAAAGGATAAGCTCCATATTCCAGTAGGATGACCATATATAGCAGAATGAGGGACATTAATACATAGAGGGGTCATTTGTGAGTCTTTATAGAACTTAGAACGTTATACGGGGCCCATACATCCGACCAACGTGTGCGTGGAGGGGGGGCCCAGGTCTGAATTTCGCACCGGGGCCCACCAGACTCTAGTTACGCCACTGGCTACATGCAAAGAAAAAGTCAGTGTAAGGCTACGTTCACACATCGCGTATTTTGCGCGTTTTTTTACGCGCGTATTTGCTCCAAAAACGCATGTGCGTCTGCGTTTTACAGCAAAGTGAATGGACATTCACTTTGTGCCTTGCAGACATCGCGTATTTAAACGCAGCGTTTTTGGAGCAAAAAACGCGCGCGTAAAAAGAATGAACATGTCAATTCTTTGCGTTTTTTTACGCGCGCGTTTCCATAGGCCCCATTATAAAAACGCGCGTCTAAATGCGCGATTGAAGTAGAAGCGAGTTGTTCTCTCGCGTATTCTTATCGCGTTTTTAAACGCGCGTTTTTCCCTTGAAAAGACGCGCGTAAAAAAACGCAATAAAATACGCGAATGTGTGAACGCAGCCTTATATAGACAAGTTGATCAGCTAATTATGTTAATTATGTGTCTCCAGGTTTTTCTCTAATTAGCCTGCAGGCAACCAACTAATTAGAATTATTGTGGTTGGATTTTTAAAAATTCCTTTTCATCATTTTCAAAGTAAAAATTTGGATATGTTCCATTTGTCATCATATATTGTCCCATGTACTGGACCATCAGTTGAATGTGCATGAGATCTTATTTTTGCTATTTTTCAGTGCAAATTGCTATTTTGTTAGAAGCTGTATAGAGGACTGTTTCTATCAATCATATTGTACATTATGGCCACAGCTGCTCTATTGTGACAGTAATTCATGTGCTCACTCTAAAAGGTGTCGGAGGTTGTGTTAAAACACTCACAAGACAGGGTGTGGGCAGTCTCCTCTTCAGCCTTTTACATGACCCTTAAAATGTTTAAAATACTCCAAATGTTACTGTGCAATGTGAAAACCTGCTAGACCTGATGAATGGACTTTATTCTAGCTCAGATACAACATTTGAAAAATAGAACAATTTCACTTTTCCCAAATGACCTGAAGTATTCGGAGGCAACCGCAGTTGGAGTTTTAAAAATTCCTTTCCGCAGCTGCTGTCTTAATGATCTGCAGTTCAAACCACGAGCAAAAAAAATGACTCTTCTCTATTCCCATGAATAACTGGAGTATGCTGCTGCCCGCCAATGTTTTTTCTTTGTTGAAATTATGAGTCATTCCATTTGACTGATACCTCCGTTAGAGCTTTTTGGATGGTTTTCACAAGTTATACAGCTCAACAGCTCTATGCTTGCAACACATGCTATGCATTGCTTTATTGAAATCAGAAAATGCCATGCAACATTAAACCTTGGTTATAGTCCAATTTATAGAGGAAGCCTACTTTATTTAGACTAAATTGCACTGTTTAACGTTTAAATACAGAAGACTTTGTCTGAAAACTAGATAATATACTGTGGCATCGATACGAAAATTCTTTGTGAATTTTTTATCTGAATATTAGAACAACTTTTAAATGAAGAAAAACTCTCGGAAACAGAATTCACCCATGATATTGATTGACATGTTAATTTACATTACTTATTGTATAATCTTCTTATGACCCTTTTACTATTGTTAAGGCCGCTTTACACGTCGCGATATCGCAACGCAAGTATGATAAAAAGACACGTGGTACGGGCATTGCAGTTGATTATCATTCGGGCGTTGGGTCGTGTAAATGGGCAACGCAACTTAAAAACGATGCAACTACGATTTCGTTTTTGAATTGTGCATGCTCTTCAACCGTGCAATATTGGCTAGGTAATCTGGCAGGATCGTGCTGTGTGACAGCGCAACTACGATTTGGAGCGCAACTTTCCCTATTCACTACAATGTTAATTGGTCGTTCCCTAAGTTGCTCAGACACAGTGTGCAAGAAGGGCGTACGACATCCTAGTTGCGTTGCCGGCCGATATCTCCCTGTGTAACATCGCCTATGCGATTTTGGACAAATGCCAAAAACGTGCGCGCTCCCGTGAAATCGTATGCAATATCGGAGTGATATTGCGACGTGTAAAGCGGCCTTTACTTTTGTGTTATATTTAAATAGTATTTAATCTAAAAGGCAATAAATCTTCAGAAAATGACTTTATTAAATCAAGTTTTGTGTCAAAGCTATTTTTAAGCAATTGTGTTCTGATCATGATCTGTATTAAATATAATCAGTATTTTTGCCTTTTCTACACTAACTACTAGGCCTATTATAGACTCATAGTTTTCTGTGTTTTCAAGAAGAGTTTACAGCAGGTTAATAATCATCAGAGGCATGATTACAATGACTGATCAGACCTCTGTTCACAGTTGATAACTCAAAAATGTCAATATAAAAAATAGAATCTGATTCAGTCTACTGCTGCTAATGTACAGAGGCATGCAAAAGCTTAGGCACCCCATGTCAAAATTACTGTTATTGTGAGCAGTTAAGCAAGTTGAAGATGAAATGATCTTTAGAAGGCATAAAGTTAAAGATGACACATTTCCTCCGTTTTTTAGGCAAAAAACTAAAAATATTTCCATCTTTTACAATTTAAAATAAGGAAAAGGGCCTTTGCAAAAGTTTGGACACCCTGCATGGTTAGTACCTAGTAGCACCCCCTTTTGCAAGTATCACAGCTTACAAACTCTTATTGCCATGAGTCTTTAAATTTTTGTTTGAGGGCTTTTCATGTATTCTTCCTTGGAAAAGTCTTTCAGTTCTGTGAGTGCCTTGGGTGGTCTTGCATGCACTGCTCTTTTGAGGTCTGGCTACAGATTTTCAGATCACAGGATGGTGTGGACCACGGTAAAACCTTCAGTTTGCACCTTTTCAGGTAGTCTATTTTGATGTGTGTTTAGGATCATTATCCATTTGTAAGAAACCATCCTCTTTTCAACTTCAGCTTTTTTACACATGGTGTTATTTTTGCGTCAAGAATGTGTTGAAATTTCATTGAATCCAATCTTCACTCTGCTTATGAAATGTTCCCCATGCCACTGGCTGCAACACAACTTCAAAGAATGATTGATCCACGTCCATGTTTAATGGTTGACGAGATTTTCTTTTCCTGAAATTCTGTACTATTTTTTTCTCCACATATATAGTGGGGGAAATAAGTATTTCATACACTACCAATTTTGCAAGTTTTCCCACCTACAAAGAATAGAGAGATCTATCATTTTTATCATAGGAACACTTCAATTGTGAGAGACAGAATCTAAAAAAAAAAATCCATAAAATCACATTGTATGATTTTAAAATAAATCATTTGCATTTTATTGCATGAAATAAGTATTTGATACAATACATGAGTCATTTTCACTCAGTAACCATTAATTGATTGTCCAGAGCGTTGTCATAATGCTGCCTTGAGCATCATATTCCTTATCATCATAAACATCCGAGAAACAAAATAGAACGAAAAGAAGAAAGAAGAAAAGAGTGTAGTGTAGGTAATAGAAAGTAAGGAAAAAAGAGAAAGGAGGAAATGGGGGGTCTGATAAAGAGAGCCGAAGAAAAGGGAGAGGGAGAGGGGGAAAAGGGGGGAACTTGGGGGAGAAGTGTGAGGAGAGTTGATGCTCTTCTGTTTGTGTTAACTGCCTTTCAGTTCTACCGTACTCCGCTAATTTGTCTCCGAGAGTCGCCCGGTCACATGGTGCTGTTTCAGGTTCTGCGCAAGGTCCTACAGTGCCGGTGTGAGGACCGATTACCGTTGGAGTGTGGCTAGGTAAGTAAAAAGCGTGCTGAAAAAAGCGGAACAATTACCATGTTCATTCTTTTTACGTATGCTCTTTGCAGCCCTCATCTGCAAGAGGGATGAACATGTGAACAGAGCTGTGTTCATGGCATTTACGCAGTGCTAAAAAGCGCTGTGCTTAATAGCGCTGCGTAAATGCCAAAAATACGCTGTGTGTGAACGCAGCCTTACCTTCAGATGCCTCATATCTCCAGCAGAGGTCAGATACCAGTGGATATATCTTAAGGCCCAGTTACACACATAGATAATTGTGCAGAGATTGTTCGCAGATCTCTGGTTGCAGTGAAATCATGGACACATTGTTACATTTGTACACGGCCACAAAATGGAACAATGTGTCCATGATTTCACTGCAACCAGAGATCTGCGAACAATCTCTGCACAATTATCAGTGTGTGTAACTGGGCCTTAATGAAGGTGAGCTAGACATATGTACCATCTAGTCAAATGTTTAAAGTGCATTTCCTGAGCCCTACAAGCCAAGGGGAGCCTGTCTGCACAAAAAAAGCTCTTTTCCATTGCTAAAAAGAAAACTCTAGCCCGATCTCCCATTTACAATCCAAAGCAAACCATGACCTATTCTCAGCCCTGTCTGACATAAGAATTGAGTATACCTGTGAGACTGAGTGTGCAGGGCTCATCTCTTGCATCGTCAATGATTCCAGTTGTGTCAGATCCATCTCATGTATTGAAGCCAGCTGGAGGCATGACACGAAAGAGCATAGTTGCAAATAATGTAAATCATGAGATGTGGAGTTCTGGAAATGCCTCCCTCAGTTCCACCAGTGATTGCCATCTACCTAATGTCCTAGAGATGTGCATCACTCAGAGTTTAGGTGTGTTGGACCACACCAAAAACGACCATACTCCAACACTTCAAATGGACCTGGACATGTGCTGGCATAAGCAGGGGTACATGTGTGCCCTGCAGATTTTTAATCCATGATGGCGTAGTGTGTTATTAATGGTAATCTTTGAGACTCTGGTCTCAGCTCTCTGCAGGTCTTGACCAGGTCCTCGCATGTACAGTAGTTCTTGGTTGATTCCTGACCTTTCTCAGAATTATCCTTGACCAATGAGGTTATCTTGCATGGACCAAGGAAGATTGACAGTCCTCTTGTATATCCTCTTGTATATCTTCCATTTTCAAATAATTGTGCTAATAGTTGTTGCATTCACACCAAGATGCTTGCCTATTGTCCTTTGGTCATCCCAGGGTTGTGTAGGTCTAAATGTTTGCCCTGGTGCCCTTAGACAGCTCTTTGCTCTTGGCCATGGTGGGGAGGTTGGAGTGTGATTGCTTGAGTGTGTGGACAGGTATACAGGTAACAATTTCAAACAGGTACAATTAGTTCAAGCGAAAAAGAAAAGAATTCCGATGCCTTATCCTTCCATAAAAAAATGTATTCCTTTATTATAAGCTCAATTAATATAGGTAAAGAGTGCAAAGTAGGAGGGCTTCTTAAAGAAAAGGTCTGTGAGAGACAGAATTCTTGATGGTTGGTAGGTGATCAAATACATTATTAAAAATCATATAATGTGATTTTCTGTCTTTTACAATTGAAGTTTACCTACAATAACAATTACAGACCTCTCCATTCTCTGTAGGTGGGAAAATTGTGCAAAATTGGCAGTGTATCAAATACCGTATTTGTCGCTTTATAAGACGCACCGGATTATAAGACGCACCCCCAAATTTGGTGAAGGAAAAGAGAAATTTTTTTTTTTAATGTTAAATGAGGTCTGTCTTATAACGCCAGTGTCTGTCTTACAGATCACATATATGTCCCTCATAGCCCCCTCATCCTGGTACATGGTCCCTCATCCTGGGATATAGCCCCACTATCCTCGATATGGCCTCCTTAATCTGGATAAGGCGCCCCTATATTGGATATAGCCCCCCTGTGATGGCACCAGGGGCGGACCTACCACCACTTTTTCAGCACAAAAAGTGTGCTAAAAAGGCTTATACACGAGTATGTGTGGTAGTTTTCTGGTTGCCAAAAAAAGATGCCAAATGTGAGAAAAGAACTACACAGAAGGCCCAATGCTGACATGTTGATTAGTGAGTTGAAACTAAGGTGATAGTAGGAGAGTTGTTATGTCCAAAAACTTGATGGCAAAGTTTGGCGTGATTGTGAAAGGAGCTAAATAGATCTGCTAAATGTATGTGAGCAAACAGTCCTCGGTCGAAGTACTGTGAAATGCACTGTTAAGTTGCATGCATAGACAAGTGGTGAGGAGCCTGGCTCAAACCATGGAAAGTTGTTATAACACTATGGATTGGCCAGTGGACCTGAATTGCCAAAAAAGTACTAATCAAGTAGACCTGAGTGCTGCCACTGAGAGATTGCACTTGAGCTGGTGTAGCGAGAAGGTGTGTATCTGGGAGCCATTATCAACATTTCTTCTAACTTTCACACAATTTCTAACATTTAGTTTAAGTCTCCTTAAAGGTACCGTCACACGCGACAATTTTGCTAGCAATTTCACTGGCAATTTGCTGGTTTCAGTGAAATCATGGACACATTGTTCTATTTTGTTGCCATGTACAAATTGAATAATGTGTCCATGATTTCACTGCAACCAGCAAATTGCCAGTGAAATTGCTAGCAAAATTGCCGCGTGTGACGGTACCTTAACACGTGTTGGTAAAATACATGTTGCACTGATTATATTTCTCTTCAAATGAGTTATGCATGATCATTTCAATATGCAGGAATATCTGTTTGCAGATGAAACATATAATAGTGTTATTTCACATTTTCTGCATACATAGTTGGCAGTTGGATACTATACTACTATTTCTTGAAAATTCTCAATGGATTGTGTCTTTTTCATATAGACTTCGAACACCAATAGTATAGAGTTATAAAAAGATTCTAAGAGAGAGGCATTGATAAATAAGAGATAGCCTTTAGACCTGTAATCATTGTAAATTGGCGTGCACAATGGTATCCGGACAAGATTGACTGAGGCAGTCATTACTATATTGTAATATGGGCTCACACCCTCTGTAGTGCACCTTCCTCACCCTGGGCCCGTTCAGAGCTGTTCTCTGGTATCAGTCTTTTCTAATTGCCCATAAAAAGAGGAGGTTTTTAACCCAGATAGAGGCTGAAAATGGAGGTTAGGGACCTGGTCAAGCAGACACACCTCATCGCGGTGACCAGGTGGTTTGACAATATTTTTAAAGCTAAGTGTCTCAATTTTTGCTTGTAAGATATTCCTATATTCTAATTGTCATAACAGAGTGCCCCTTTATCTACTGTTGTAAGTATTGTGTTTGGCGTGCACCTGTGTATACAGACAGGATTGAGTGCCGCAGTCATTTCTATATTGTAATATGTGGTCACATCCTCTGTAGTGCACCTTTCTCGCCCTGGGCCCGTCCAGAGCTGTTCACTGGTATCAGTCTTTTCTAATTGCCCATAAAAAGAAGAGGTTTTTAACCCAGATAGAGGCTGAAAATGAAGGTTAGGGACCTGGTCAAGTAGACACGCCTCAAAGCGGCGACCAGGTAGTTTAACAATATGGCCATATTTTTAAAGCTAAGTGTCTCGATTTTTGCTATAAGATATTCCTATATTCTAATTGTTATAGCAGAGTGCCCCTTTATCTACTGTTCCATCATTCTCATGTCCAGGAATGTGTTTAAAACCCGGCTTGCAGGACAGGGTGGGGTTCTCAATTGGAGCAAGGTGGACAGAGTAAGAGAAGCTCTGGATGATGGCTGTGTGCCGTTTAACACAGTCTGGCAGCGTGAACTTGGCCCTTCCAAGGGGACCTGGCCAAGACAGAACCTAGCAGCAGTGCAGAGACTTTGCAGGACTGTGTGAACATGGTTGTACCGACTGTGTCCTGGATCTCAAAAGGTCTGTAATTACCTGGACTTGTAAATAAACTGTGTGTTGTGTGAACAAGTGCCCGGGTCACTGCCTCACGTCTTGCCTAACCAATGCCACTACCTCACATATGGGGGAGAATGCGGACATAGCACGAGGCATACTCAGTTCACACATGTCAGTGGTTAAACCTGCTACGCTATAGTATAAACCTGCAGCTACCATGGAGGATATTATAAAGCAGTTGGCCCAGACTAATGCACAGCAACAGGCTAATGTACAACAGCAACAGACCAATGCACACTTGCTGCAGTCCTGTCCTTGGACCAACAGCAGCAGACCAACAAATTGTTCACCCAGCAGGTGACAGACCTCCGGGAGGCGTTACCCATGGCAACCGCAGCACCCGCCGTCCATCCTGACGCTCTAGAATGAGTCAGAACAGTGCTGACAAAGATGACTGTGGATGATGACCTACCTCACCGTGTTCAAATGGACTGCGTAATGTGAGGAACTGCCTATTGACCGCTGAGCCGCTGTGGCCCTGTTTCTGGTGGGCAATTCTCAGAAAGCCTACCTGGATATCTGCGCTGAAGACACCAGGAACCATGTGGCCCTAAAAGGTGAAATCCTTGCCCAGATGAACGTTAATACATATGTAAAGGCCCAGTGGGTAAGCCAGTGGCCCTTCAAGGAGGGTAAGCGGTCTCAGGCATATGACTTGTTGCACCTGGTGAAGAAGTGGCTGCAGCCTGAGACTTTAAGCCCAGCGCAGATGGTGGAGAGGGTGGTTGCTGATTGGTTTGTGTGCACTCTGCCTGTCTACATTCAACGATGGGTGGGACAAGGTGACCCGGGTATCCTTGACCAGTTGGTGAGTTTGGTGGAGCATCATGTAGCTACACAGAACTTAAGAACTACACAGGACTCTGGGACATTACGAGCAGCCCGTCGGTCCACAACCACCAAACCAGTGGTCAAAGACCCCCAACCCGATTCTGCATTGGACTTCTCCCCAATCCAGGCAAAGAATGTGCCCCGCCGTAAAGTGGGCCAAAAGCCTGTGTTCCCTAAACCCGGCACATCGAATAGACTTACCTCCACTATGAGGTGTTGGCGATGCCAAGGTTTGCCCATGAACTTTGGGTATACCCGTCAAGTATCGATGTATGCCCAGACTGTTTGCGTGGTGAACACTGTTACCTTGGGGAATGAGCCTCATTTGTGCCAATGCATGTTAATGGATACAAGGTGACTGCCCTATTGTACTCGAGAAGCATAGTGAGTATTGTGCATGCATCCCTAGTCTCTAGGACCAAACCCACCAGTCGTACAGTTGGGGTACTCTGTATCCATGGGGACCTCTGGGAGTACCCTACAGAGGTGGTAACTATCCCTACTCTGTGTGGTGAGGCTCAGCATGAAGTGGGGGTGTTAAAAACACTTCCCTATGATATGATTCTGGGGAGCTATCTCCCACTTTTCTGGACTCTATGTAGGAAGCAAACCAATCCTCCCCAGATAATGGACAGTCTGGGCCCGAAGCGAGAAGATCCCAAATCTGGGGTACCTGCCATAGGGGGTCACTAATATAGGGACAGAGTGTAATCCCAACAGGTCTCCCCCAGAGGTATTGGCAGGAGAGCTCGAGACAGTCAAGCCAATACCAGAGTTTGAGGTGTCTCCGGATCATTTTGGGACAGCCCAACTTCAGGATCCTACATTGCCCAAAGTAGGTTGGTAGTGATTGATGGGGTGGCACAAACGTCCAGTGCCGAGGTAAGTTTCCCCACTTCGCCCTCAAGTGAGATTTACTTTATCAGGTGGATAAAATACGAGGTGACGTAGGGGAGCTGTTGTTCCACAGACGTATCGCCGACAGGCCCTAGAGTTGGCACATAAACACCTAATGAGTGGCCACCTGGGGGTACAAAAAAACGCAGGAGCGACTTTTGCAGCGTTTTTTTTGGCCTGGAGTTGTCGGGAAGGTTGAAAGGTTTTGTGAATCCTGCCCTGAGTGTCAGCTAACTGCACCCATGGCTCATTTCCGCAGTCCTTTGGTACCTCTGCCCATCATAGAGGTCCCTTTTGAGCAGATCACCTTGGATCTGGTAGGTCCAATTGTAAAGTCCGCCCACGGTCATCAACACATCCTGGTCATAATAAGCTAGGTTTAGTTGCCACCTGTTCCGATCAAATTTAAGGTCTAGATCAGGCTGGGCACAAACGTTTAAATAGCATGAAAAATATGAGAAGTTAAAACTTAACCTTTACTAAACTCAATCTCACCTAGCTGTCTTCACCATTCCGCGTGTCACAGAGTCCTCAGATCTCTGAGGACTCTGTGACACGCAGAATGGTGAAGACAGCTGGGTGAGATTGTTCCTTTTATATAGGAATTATTCTGCTGTTAACATCGATGCATGCGGTCAAACTCACTAGAAAGGTGATTGTATGAATTGATGACCTATCTTGGTGGGGTGTAGACCACAAGGAATACAGATGCTAACCAGTGAACTTAGGTGATGCGGATGGGGCATCTGGCTTTTCTGTATAGACCCCAGGTGATAGAAGGGTCTTTTTTAGCATTACACAGGTTTTGCACTGTCACTTTTGCTTTGTATGTGTTGTATGGTTGACAACTCTTGTCATTTAAATTTGAGTTAAGTAAAGGTCAAGTTTTAACTTCTCATATTTTTCGTGCTATTTAAACATCCTGGTCATATTTAATTACGCCAAACGATACCCGGAGGCGGTACCACTTAGACATATTTCAGGTAAGCTTATTGCTTGGAAGTCGTTTGTCATGTTCTGACGAGTGGGTTGCCCAAGGAGATCCTTACGGATCAGAGGACCTGATTCATGCCCAAGGTCACCAAAAAAGTGTGCAAACTTATCCAGATTAAGCAGCTGCATACGTCGGTGTACCACCTTCAAACCGATAGTCTGGTGGAGCATTAATAAGACCCTGAAAACTAGGCTAAAAAGGATGGTCTCCAAGGATGGGAGGGATTTGGACATGCTGCTTCCCTATTTAGTGTTTGCCATCTGTGAAGTGCCATAGTCGCCAACCGGGTTTTTGCCATTCAAGTTGCTGTGTGGTCATCATCCCCAGAAGCTACTGAATATAGCTAAAGAAACATGGGAGCAGGAGCCCACCCCCATAAAAGCATAATTGAGCACATCATGGGTATGCAGGACTGAATCGCGGCCGTCATGAAGATTGTGAAGGAACATCTGCAGGATACCCAGGCAGCTCAAAGCGCTAGGTATAATAGAATGGCCACAATCAGGTCCTTTAACCCGGGGGATCAAGTGTTAGTATTGGTACCCACCACTAAAAGTAAATTCCGAAGGGGCAAGGTCCCTATTAAATCCAAGAAAAGGTTAGGGAAGAAAATTACAAGGTGTATCAACCTGGTAGAAGGAAACCAGAACAAATATACCATGTAAACCTGTTGAAGCCTTGGAAAGACAGAGAATGTATGGTATCTGATGTAACCCCGGACCTTTCTTCCTCTAGTCTCCTTACATCGGCTACAGTGGCATCCAGGGAGGATGAGCCAGGAGTGAATATAGGGGTCACCAAAAAACAGAGGCAGGAAGCTAGAAGGTTAGTACAGTGGAATCCGGATGTGTTCTCAGACCTGCCAGGCAGAACATCCGTGATCCAACACGATATTGTCAAATGAGCCTCACCTAAAGGTAAGCATGAAACCGTACCAGGTACTGGAGGCCCAGAGGTAAGCTATCGCAGATGAGGTGAGGAATATGCATCAATTAGGGGTGATTGAGGAGTCCAGGAGCGAGTGGGCTAGCCCCATTGTGTTGATCCCAAAACCTGACAGATCATTGCGTTTCTGTAACGACTACTGGAGGTTAAACGAAGTATTAAAATTCAATCTTTATCCAATACCCAGGTGGACGAGCTGATTGAGAGACTGGGACAGGCAAAGTACTTCATAATGCTCAACCTGACCAAGAGTTACTGGCTGAGTCAGCAAAAGAGAAGACCCTTTTGTTTCCCCTGAGAGTCTCTATCACTATGTAGTCTTGCCTTTTGGGTTACATGGGGCGCCAACCATGTTCCAGAGGCTGATGGACATAGTGCTGGCACCACATCAAAATTATGCATCAGCGTATTTGGACAACATCATCATCTATAGTGGTGATTGGCATACCTACCTGGTTCAGGTACAAGCAGTGGTGAATTCGCTCAGAACTGCAGAGTTGACAGCCAATCCAAAAAAATGTGCAGTGGGACTCCAGGATGACCACTACTTGGGGTATGTGATAAGCGAAGGGGAGATTAAACCACAAATCAATAAAATTGAAGCTGTTCACAACTGGCCATGACCCCTTACCGTGAAGCAGGTATGTCTTTCCTGTCTTTCCTTGGTATCGTTGGGTATTACAGACACTTCGTTCCCAATTTCTCTGGGTTGTCGGCACCATTGGCAGATCATCTGCAAGGAAAGAAGTCCGTCATGGTGCACTAGAATCCTCAGGCTGAGGAGTCATTCCAGGTGTTGAAGGTGGTCCTGTGCGGACAGCCTGTTATCACCAATCCCGACTTCCGAAGGGACTTTATAGTGCAGACACATGCCTCTGAGGTCAGTTTGGGAGTAGTGCTGTCACAAGAGGTGAATGGAGAGGAGCACCCCATCACCTAC